>PVJC01001771.1:0-88290 GCA_004026665.1 Murina feae
ACCTCTTCCTGAGGTAGGAATACCCCCTCCCCCACCTCTGCCTGGGGTAGGAATACCCCCTCCCCCACCTCTGCCTGGACTCGGGGTTCCCCCACCTCCTCCTTTGCCAGGTGTGGGTATCCCACCTGCTCCAGCTCCCCCTCCTGGTCCTGGACCTGGCATCCCCACAGCCCCACCGCCACCTGCTCTGCTTCCTGGCCCTGGCCCTCCACTCCCCCCACAAGCTGGGGGTAGCACTTTACCAGCACCACACTCGAGCGGATTTCTTCCCCCGCCACTGCCGACCGGCTGGTTTGGATTAGGGGTGAGCCAGGACAGAGGGAGTAGGAAGCAGCCCATAGAGCCTTGCCGGCCCATGAAGCCTCTGTACTGGACGAGAATTCAGCTGCACAGTAAAAGGTAATGTGCATGGGGCTCAGCCCAGCATGGGAACACCCTCCCCCAGCTCTTCTCGATTCCCACCTTTTCATTCAGAGTATTCCTTATTTCTATTTAACTCTGTCTCCGTGGCCCTCAGGAAGTTCCAGGGAGGTACTTTCTTTAATAACTCAGGAAAATGACAATTTAGAGCCCTTTTAAGTACTGCTGTAAAATTTGTAGATTTTTTTAGTCAATATTTAGTGAAACAATCTGTTATTTGAAATTTTACTTTCTCCAGAAGTATCAGAAGGGTAGAACGAATGGCATATATGTATCAATGCATACGGTGTACAGATAACTGTTTATATAGGTATTGGCTGATCTTTTGAAGATGGAGAGGTATATGTTTACTTAGCATGCCTGCTCTATTGCCTCACTCTGACAGCTGCCTCATCCATGTGAATCAGACCCTTATACACATGGACTCGTGAGCGTGTTTTTGGATGTGTTTGGAGGGACGGTCTTGTTGTGGTTTGCATTTTGTCTACGGTTGTCTTTTTCTATACAAATGTGCTACACAAAAATACACGTACCCACCCCCTGGGTGTGAGGTCATTCAGCTTTGAGAATTTTATGGCCCTTTCATAGAAAATGGGTGGCACAGTGTGAAGTCTTGAAGTCACAGTTGGGAATTTATAATAATAAAAGTGTAATATGCTAAGTAGACCGGACAGCCAAACGACCTTCTGGATAACCTTCCGGATGAAGCCAGGCTGCGAGGGCCGAGCCCCTTGCTCAAATTTTATGCATCGGGCCTCTAGTGATATTTATAAAAGAACATCTGCCCCCAGGAATGTGGGTGGCGTATTACTCATCCATGCACAGCCCATGGACTGTGTCCCCTGATCCCTGGGACACATGGCTGTGACATGTGCCAGTGGGAGAAAATATATGCACCTTGCAGGATTCCTTGGATTTGGCTTGTGTGATGTGGAATAGATTCAGAAGTAGGATATTCATCAGGCTCATTCTCATTTCTTTTTTTAAAAAAATATTTTTGTTGATTTGAGAGAGAAAGAGGAAGGGAAAGGGAGAGAGAGAGAAACGTTGATGTGAGAAACATTGATTGGCTGCCTCCTGCATGCCCCCTACTGGGAATGGAGTCCGCAACCTGGGCATGTGCCCTGACCAGGAATTGAACCAGCGACCTTTGGGTGCATGGAGTGATGCTCAACCAATTGTGCCACATGCGCGAGGGCTGTTTTCATTTCTTATATTAATATTTTTTTCTCTTTGCTGAATCATATTGAGGGGGAAGAATGTGTATATTTTGACTGCTTCTAACTTTGTCAGTAATTCTCTATGTAGTTGCCATTTACCTGTAAATGTGAATGCATCTATTTTAAACTATGTCCCAAACTAATTTTATCCAGACATAGGAAGTATTTTTTTTTCTTTTTAAAAATGAGTCTACCGTTTCCAGATGATATCCCATGAATCTGTAGCTACTGTGAAGTCAGGTAACAGCGGCATGATGGGAAGTGGTAGGGAGATGAGGATCCTGCCTGTATTATAACCTGATTTCTTTTCTCACTGCTGCTGCACTCCACAGATGTGAGCCTGGCTTCTGGCTGAGTGGCCCACCCCCTGTGGAAGCTCACTGACCACCGGGAGCAGCTCCCGTGTTGAGCATATGCCCCCTGGTGGTCAGTGCACATCATAACAACTGGTCGTTCTGGCATAGTGGTCGCTTAGGCTTTTATTATATAGACTAGGGGCCCGGTGCACAAAAATTTGTGTACTCAGGGAGGTCCCTCAGCCCAGCCTGTGCCCTCTTGCAGTCTGGGACCTCTCGGGGGATGTTCACCTGCTGGCGTGCCTGGCCAGCCTGGGTGAGGGGCTGAGGGTTGTTTTCTGGCTGCCCACAGCTCCCATTGACCCAACATCCCACCGAGGCTGGCTGGAATCAGGTTTCTGGGGTTTATTTTACCTTCTATAATTGAAACTTTGTTGCCTTGAGCAGAGGCCCATCCTGCCTAGGCAGGCAGTTTCAACTCCATTGCTGGTGCAACAGAAACCTGTTGTTTACTCTAGCTCCGTGGCTGCTGGCCACCATCTTGGCTGAGTTAATTTGCATACAGCTGCTCTGATTGGCTGGTGGGCATGGCTTGGCTGGTGGGCGTGACCTAGGTGTCTCAAAGTGGTGGTTAGTTTGCATATTACTCTTTTATTAGATTAGATGTTTCTACACACCGACTTGACCACTGAGACTTCCTGTACGTTACGATTTCTAAGAAGAGGTTTCATTCTGCGTCGATGCAAATTTAACTTTCTCATCAGTGGTCTTAAAGAAAAAGAGTGTTCTCTCCCCTTTTTGCTTCCTTCCCCATTTGCCTCTTCTGTTCCTTCCCCCGATGCTGCCTCCCTTCCTGGGCTTTCTCTCATCCTTTTCTTTTCATCCCTTGGCCCTTCTTTCCCTCTCTTCTCCCTCCACGTGGCCTCTCACCAGCGTGTGTCACCGCTCAGGTTGCCTGTGGATGGTGCATCTGTGTTAAACGCCAGCTCATGGCTCCTTCAGTTGGTGTTTTGCTTAACTTTAGAGACTCTGGTGCTTCGCTTATCTGGGAAAAAATCGAAGAGCCGTCCATAGATTGCCACGAATTTGAGGAGCTGTTTTCCAAAACCGCCGTGAAGGAAAGGAAGAAGCCGATTTCTGACACCATCACCAAGACCAAGGCTAAGCAAGTGAGTACTCTGGCGTGTTTTCTCAACGTGGCCAGCGTTCCAGGCCTACGTGTGACCTTTCATTAAAAGAGCTGTTTGGGAAGTTTATTCGCTACCTTACTCTGATCACCTGTGAAAATAAAAAACTCATTCACGCAAAAAAAAAAAAAAAAAAAGGAAGGAAGGATTTTTGCTCCTGGATGGAATCTAAACTCTATTTGGAGCAGAGGTGGGGGAGGTGTGTTCTCAACTCGCCTTCCCTCTGAAGTTCCTCACTCTGTTCCATGCTTCCACGTCTGTGATCCACTCCGCTCATCAGTTTATCTCGTTAAGTAGACTCCACATAGGAGTGCGACCGCGTGGTACTTATCTTTTTTTCTGACTGGCTTATGTCACTTAGCAGGATCTGCAAACAGCACGAGTGCCCATCAGTAGATGAGTGGATAAAAAAGCTATAGTACATTTATGCTATGGAATACTATGCAGAAATAAAAAATAAAAAAAAGAGAAGACCCTCTTACCCTTTCAGACAACATGGAGGGACCTGGAGGGTATCACGCTAAGTGAAAAGTCTCTATGTAGTTAACAATGAAACACTCCCCCACCCCATTCTCCAACGCGTTTCTGGGTGCTTCTTGAACCATTTGTCCTCGTTGCTTGGTTTTCTTTCTGGTGTCATGTTCCATATGTTTTCTTCCCCTTTTTTTCAGGAAATGTCGTTACCTGTGTTCTGTATTTACCAGGAGCATCCCAAGCCTCTTTCATTTGCTTGTTTTCTCTTACCTAATGTGAAATCATGCCACACTATGGAATTCAAAGCCTGCTTTAGACGTCTTTTTCATACACGTACAAACTTTGTTTTTGTTAGCCAGGCCACTAAGCTGCTAATGTTTCCAGAGGCACGAGTATCGCTCTCTTAACGGCGCTCGACATTATCCCATCGTCGGCACTCTTTTTCTGTATTCCATGCTGAGGTGCAGGGAGCATTTCGAGTCTCGCAGCCAGCATCGCATGCAGAATTCTAGAATGGGTGTTCAGCACGTGACTCACTCCAAATAGTAATTAGTTTCTGGTCTGTTTTGGGGTTGGCGCGCTTTTTTCTTCATCCAACTTCTTAAGTCATGTTTGCCGTTCTCCGGCATACTACTACGGTTTCACAGATTTTTAATAGCCGTGCTACTCCCCGCTCATAATCATCTCCTATAGGTTTCCCTACCCGCGCCCCCCCCCCCCCACTGGGCCACCCAGGACTTCACAGAACATGTTATTGTCATCACTGTGTGGTCTTGCTGCACTGTTCCTATATTTATTTTATCTTTTCTGTGTTTACTTCCACCAACATTGTATTTTTTCCCTTTATTGATTAAGATATTACAAATGTGTCCTTATCCTCCCAATGTTCCCCCATGCCCCCACTCCTGCCCTCACCCTCACCCCCTGTTGTCCACATCCATCGCTTATGCTTATGTGCATGCATACAAGTCCTTTGGTTGATCTCTCCCCCTCACCCCCACCCTCCCCTACCTTCCCTCTGAGTTTTGGGCATCTGATCGATGCTTCTCTGTCTCTACATCAGTTTTTGTTCATCGGTTTATGTTGTTCATTATAATCCACAAATGAGTGAGAGCATGTGATATTTATCTTTCTCTGACTGACTTATTTCACTTAGCGTAATGCTCTCCAGCTCCATCCATGCTGTTGCAAATGGGAGGAGTTCCTTCCTTTTAATAGCAGCATAGTATTCCATTGTGTAGCTGTGCCAGCGTTTTTTAATCTACTCATCTGCTGATGGGCACTTAGGCTGTTTCCAGATCTTAGCTATGGTGAACTGTGCTGCTATGAACATAGGGGTGCATATATCCTTTCTGATTGGTGCTTCTGGTTTCTTGGGATATATCCCTAGAAGTGGTGCCTTTTCAAACTATGAGCATTGTTTCTAGTGGCTTAGGTATTGCTCGTGTTTCTTTTATTCACCCACCTTTCACGGACACTTAAGAAACTGAAGTTATTAGAAAACTATTGAATAGGGCCCATCGTCTTTTTAAGGGTTCTTCTCAAAGCACGCAGAACCATCTCTCTTGCTAAGAGTATTTTATTGAATTTTTTTTTTTAATGACCTACAAGTCATTTGAAGGGATCAACATAGGATCTTTAGATGAAGACTCTTGCCAAGGGTCACAGGAAAGCTGACATTGGAAAGATGTTCCTTATTCTAGAAAGCTCTATGTAGTTGTCTTGGACTGGGCCCCAGGATCCCTTGTGACTTAGGGGTAACACCATCTGATTCCATCCCTCCTTTTCCTGTATTTTCACACATGGAAGTGCAGGACCCAGTCCTGATGACCCAAGTGGGCCATTCTTGCGACCAGAAGTGGGTTTCTGACAACTAACGGGATACCTACCTGTGACAATCTGTGTATTTCATGGTTTCTTTAAAGCCTGGGGTGAGTAAGTCACCTTTTGGATGGCTGAAGAGATGTGGGTAGGGGTAGAATGGCTCCCATACCTGAATTCATCCCCCTCACCCCGCCCTGGGTCCTTTAATTAATAAGGCATATTTAACGCATTGATAGTTGTGATCATTGGTTCATTACTTTTCATTCCTTCCAGCCAGACTAGCCTTTAACCCATAGTGTTAGCTGATTTTTCTAGGTATGTGTGTGTGTGTGTGTGGGGGGGGGAGCAGGAAAAAAAGGCTGATGTCGGCCATCCCCCCTACCCTCGCCATGCTTCCTTCCTTCTTACCGGTGACCCCTGAAAAGGGGAGGAAAAAGGGAGGGGGGCCAAGTTGTTCCCACTGGGCAGCACTTCTGCAAGGGCGGTGGTGGGGGGGGGGCAGGGGAAGATAGCCAGTGTGTAGCGAACTTCCAGGAAAGGGGACCCTGTGTAGAAGAAAGGGAGAAAGGCCTTGGAAGGGTGATTGAGCGCCTTGCGCATACGGATGCCAACTGTGTCTCGTTCAGCCCCCATCCGGTTTGAGTGTGCGTGTGTGTTTCTCTTCTCCCCTGGAGACGTACGTGATGCTTGTCATAACTGTGCTGCCGGAGAGTCATTGTATGCCTTCCGCTTTCGATGTAGAAAAACCTTCTGTTGTACCAAAAGGCTGTGTGTGTATCCATCTCCCCACAGATGAGCTCTCCTTAGAAATGGTGATGCATGAGATGCGTGTCATTCCTGGATTCCCCGTGGTCCTCCTGGGGAAGCTGGGTTATTCTCTTCCCTATTGGCTAGCTTCCCGGCCTCCTTCCTGAGCCGTGTTCATCAAACCAATCAATCATACAGACTCCAATCATTCTGTTCCGCCTCTACTTCAGTTCCCAGCTTTGTGGCTTCCAGTTCAGAAATTGGAAAGGGAAGAAAAGAGGAAGCCTGAAATATTGCAGTCAATCAAGAATGGTTCCTTACTGTCCCAGGGTTACCCCCCGCCCCCCTTAACAAAGCTTGGATGTCATTGTTATGTGATTAAATAGAGGAACTTCTAGGCCATATCCGTCTGAGAGGAAGTTCAGAGTATTTTTTTAAATTGCCACGATACGCATCAGCTTTCCTTTTAAAGGCATCTTTTCGCCCTGGCTGGTGTGGCTCAGTGGCTAGAGCGTCAGCCTGTGGACTGAGGGTCCTGGGGTATGTTCCAATCAAGGGCACATGCCTGGGTTTCCGGCCTGGGTTTCCGGCCCTGATTCCCGGTGGGGGAGGGGGTGTGCGGATGGCAGCTGATCAGCGATGTGGTCTCATCATTGATCTTTCTGTCTCCCTCTCCCTTTCCCTTCCTCTTTGAAATCAATAAAAGTCTATTAAAACATAAAATAAATGAAAGCATCATCTCACTGGGAGCAGCTATTGCTTTGTTAACTGTATAACCTCGCGTCAGTGGGCCTTGAGTTTGTCCTACCTTCAGATGGTTGAAGTGAACGGAAACGTCCGAGAATAAGGATCCATTGGTACTCTCTCCGCCTGCCCCCCCGACCCCCCTCTCCAGCCCCCCAGTATTAAAGTTGGGATGGCAAAAAGAATTCCACCCGAAAAGTCTGGTACCTTATTCATTGGTCACTCCTGATTATTCATGTATTCCCCCCTTTTTAATACTTTAGGTTATTTATGCCTATTATGTGTGAAGACCCTCTCCTTCCCGCCCAGGGGACTGTTTTGGAGTAGAATTAGCTTGTGGTGTTTGGAATAGAATTGGCCATAAAGGAAGTGGGTTCATGATGTGGGCTTGAGGCATGAGCTTCTGTCCAGGAGTGATCACATGAGAGGCATGACATTCTGCCACGAAGGCTGGTTTTTTTGTACAAGTTAATGCATTTATTTTACTGCCGATGGTTTTGGTTGATGGGTGATTCTTGTGTACGTAATTAACAGGTATAGTCACATGGTCTGCCGCCAACTTCGGGATTTTTACAAGAGCCCTTCACTGTTGTCTGGGTTGATCTTGGCTCAGCTGTGCACACACATCAGTGCTGGAGCCCCTAGCTCGCCCCTGTGATAGCCCATGGGATTTCATGTACGGAGTCTTGCCCGTGATCGGTTTCCTGCCCTGGGAGTTGTTACTATGCACTTGGTTTATTGCTCTGTATTTTCCTTCTTGAGATTTTTTAGAAACGGACCAGTTCAGATCTCCAGCTGGCCTTTCATGTTGGGATGGAATCACTTACAAACTGGGACACATGGTCTCCCCTCAAGTTGAGTCACTGTGTAGCGACAGGAGGGAATTTCAGAGAAGCAGAGAGATAACTAGAGACCCCATGTGGCCTTCATTGACTCCATGGGCATTTGTCGAATCTCTGTTGGAAGTACTGAGCTTCAGTACTGAACTTTGTGAGGTAGGAGGGGGAGATTGCAGAGTAAGACTGGGCTTGGAGAAAAGATCAGAGTCGAGTTCTGCATGTAGAATTCTAGAAGATCCTTGAGTCTCAGCTTCCTCGCGGCTCCAGATTGAAGAGGGTAGTGTTGAGCTGGGAGGAACAAACTTCCACAATCCCCAATAGCATCTGATTCTGAAATGGCGTTTATTTGATTTCTGAATAAATCTCTTCACAAAACCGATTTGCCTCATTGTTGTTTTGATCTGACTTAGTTTGTCTTCTAGGCATATATCACCCCTCAGATTCTAGGAGCGACACAGCATGAAGTGGCTGGAAAAATCCAATCCAGAGATGAACATTTACCAGTAGGACTTTCCAAGGATGCTCGGACACTTAGAGATCATTCAGAATTGCTTTTCATCAAATACCTTTATGCAGCAGACTGTGGTCTGGATAAAAGCACTAAAACTCACTTGGTGAATATCCAACGTAGTTAGTTTTAGCTGACTCTCATGTGTGTGTTTCTGTAGACGTGGTGTTGGATACCGTGGACAAGTGTAATGACTTCTAAAACCCGTAACCGGTGAATAGGCTCCTGGGTAAGACATTTAATCTTGCGATTTTGTTCTGAGGTATTTCACAATTTTATCACAACTGTGCTGTTCCATCTCTAAGAAATGTATGGAAAAGTATAAAGTTTTATCTCTTCATTCATGAGTTATTACCAAAGTTTCAAAGTTCTAGTCGTTTTGCTTGGATGTGTGTATATCCAAGAGAAATGCATTTGTTATGTCCATAAAGTTACATGTGTAGCCCTAACCGGTGTGGCCCAGTGGATAGAGCGTCGGCCTGCAGACTGAAGGGTCCCGAGTTCAATTCCGGTCAAGGGCATGTACCTTGGTTGCAGGCACATCCCCAGTAGGGAGTGTGCAGGAGGCAGCTGATCGATGTTTCTCTCTCATCCATGTGTCTAACTCTCTATCCCTCTCCCTTCCTCTCTGTAAAAAAAAAAAAAAATCAATAAAATATATATGTATTTTTTAAAAAATTACGTGTGTAAGAATGCTTACAGTAGCACTAGTGGGAATACTTCTAAACTGAAAACATTCCAAATATTCATCATGATTAAAATGGAAGGATAAATTGTGTTATAACAACACAGGGGAATAGTATACAGCAAGGACAGATAACCATCTACCATTTCACTCAGCCATATTGGTGGATTTCATAGACAAAGCCCATTTATCTGATGTTGAAGATCAGACAGCAGGAAACTGTGTCAATAGAAGTCAGAATGGGACTTTGGGGGGAAGTACTGATAGGAGAGAGGTATGAATAGAGCCTTTGGGGATGCTCGTCAGGTTTTGTTTAAGGATCCGAGTGATGATTACAAGTGTATATACATACGCAAAAATTAAATTATTTCCTTGAGTTTTCTTCACTTTCTTATAGTTGTAATTAAATATTTGTTTTAAACAATAACTGCTTTAGAAAAAAAAACTATTATTGAAAAGCAATTTGATACTTTGGGACCGTAGTGTGGACCATATCTTCCAGGATATGAGTAATGAATGATTTGACTGTGGTTGGATGAGAATGTGCCAGAACGTACTCATTTAGCACAGTGTCTGTCCCTTTAAATGGAATTGTTGAAGAAAGGAAAACTCCAGGCATACAATCCTTGAAAATGGTGCCACCGCAAAGAACGCCATTTGTCTTTAAAGACTTAAAAAAAATCACATATTGAAGCTTTTATTCCCTAAAAACTGAGCATCATAAATCAGATCACTGACAAGTCAGTGTTTATTTCTCTTTTACTTCCAGACTCTAGGAGGTCTTTGGGAAATGCACCAGTTGCTTAGTCAGTATGTCATTTCCAGAAATAGATCGGAGACTTGCAAGAAAGCTGGAATTGTGTTCCTCCGATGGGCAGGATCAAATGCAATTTTCACCCTTGTAACTCTTCACAGTGTGAAAAGCACCATGCTGTTCAGTGGCTAGAGCCAGGAACCACGTCTGTAGAAGAGCCAAAAAAGTCACACTGTGCTAATGGCTACGGGGCAGGAGGGAAAGCAAATGCCTGATTAGGTCCCCAACGGGATAACCATTCGCTGGATAACCGAATGTTTGTTACGCAGTGTCTGTTCCATATGCTGATGCTAGGTGGCCCTTCATTTCCTGGATATTTCATTTCTTCCTTATAACACTGGCCTTTTCAAAAACCGAAATCAATCACTGGCATTTGGTTGTACTGTAACTACAAAGGAAGGGAACTATTTTGGATTTTATTTTTCTTACTAGGGGCCTGGTGCACAAAAAATTTGTGCACTTGCAGGGGGTGTTCCTCAGCCCAGCCTGTACCCTCTCACAGTCTGGGACCCCTCAGGGGATGTCTGCAGGCATGCCTGGCCAGCCTGGGTGAGGGGCTGATGGCTGTTTGCAGGCTGGCCACAGCTCCCATTGACCCAAGGTCCCAGTGAGGCTGGCTGGAATCAGGTTTCTGGGGTTTATTTATCTTCTATAATTAAAACATTGTTGCCTTGAGCAGAGGCCCAGCCAGCCTAGGCCGGCAGTTGCAACAGAAGCCTCCCGTTTGCTCTAGCTCCATGGCTGCTGGCCTCCATCTTGGCTGGGTTAATTTGCATACAGCTGCTCTGATTGGCTGGTGGGCATGGCTTGGGTGTAACGGAGTGAGGGTCAATTTGCATACTACTCTTTTATTAGACTAGATTTTCCCCAAAACGCGTAACATGTGGGGGCAGACTCTTCAGACAGGGATTTCAATTTCAGGTTTGCCTTGTAGCCAGCAATTTGAAAAATAAAAGTGTTCTCTGTATGGTTTATCTGCCTTGAACTGTGTCTGATCACACAGAATATGGAGGAATAATTGGGGGGAGGAGACCCAGTGTGTGAAAGTCCTTGGTAGAAGTAGGCTCTTCATACTGAAGGTTAGGGGTGGAACAGGGCTGTGGCTCACACTGTGAACTCGATGAGTCTGTGACCTTGAACACGGCATTTTTAGCTAAAGAATGTGGACAGTAAAAGGCACTCCAGCATTAGTATTTTTGTTTTGTTTTACTTTTTGGTAGTGATTACAAAAACCCATACGATACAGCCCTTTCTTCTTATGTGCCAAGTAATGTTTTAGTAGAACATATTTGTTGTAAAATACCAAGAATTGTGTGTGAAAACGGTCTCAGTAAGTGTCTTATGCGTTTGGGGTTGTCAGAAACCTCATTTTATCTGTATCGTGTCTTTTATTTGTGATAGTTGACATCACCATCAAAATATGCTGATGTCGCCCTGACCGGTGTGGGTCAGTAGATAGAGCATCAGCCTGCGGACTGAAGGGTCCCAGGTTCGATTCCGGTCAAGGGCATGGACCTTGGTTGCGGGCACATCCCCAGTGGGGGGCGTGCAGGAGGCAGCTGATCGATGTTTCTCTCTCATCGATATTTCTAACTCTCTATCCTTCTCCCTTCCTCTCTGTAAAAGATCAATAAAATATATTTTTAAAAAATATACTGATGTCCATATTCTGAGACACCTTTGATATCAAAATAATTTCAGCAATATCATGATACATGGATGTTGCACTCACCATGTAATAGGTTTCCAATACTTCTAATCTTAGCCTGTGAGTTCCCAGCTAAGGACGTAACATTAACACGGGAGATAGTGCAGATATCTCTAAAACCAGATTTTTAGCAGGAATTCCGAAGAGAAAAATACAACCCAGCAAATGTGCATGCCACTGGCAGGTGACACATGGTTTTTTTTTGATTGGCAAGATGTTTGAAAGGATGAAGGGCCAAATCATATCTTGCGTGTATGTCTTCTACATGACAAAATGCTGTGTCCAATGAAAATAAAAGAGAAGGTTGTGTATTGTTTTAAATTCCAGGAGTTTCAACATCTCTCTGTGTTTTCACTGTGCTCACGGAGTGGAAAGAGATGGGTAGTTGTGATAGTTTGGTTTAATTAGAAAAACATTTTATTTTCAGAGCTTAGTGGCATTTATGTTCAGCTTTTTACCCATGTTACTGTAATATTTAAAAAAACTAAAATACGAAGTTTGGAAGTGCAACCTATTAGAATAACATTTTTATGAAAATATAACCTAATGTCATCTTTTTCTTCCTCGGTTTATTTATGATCACGCTATACTTTTTATCGGTTTGGTTTTGTTTTGTTAGTCAGGATCCTCCTAACTGCTTCAGCATAAACTAAGAAAGGAGAAGTTGATATCAGTAAGGGATTGCATTTCTAATTCTTTTACACTTATCCCTTTAAATGAAAACTAGAGGTCCCTCGGCCTGGACTGTGCCCTCTCGCAATCCGGGACCCTTCAGGGGATGTCGGACTGCCAGTTTCGACCTCATCCTTGCAGGTCAGGCTGAGGGATCCCACTGGTGCACAAATCTGTGCACCGGGCCTCTAGTATGCATATGAGATCTTTGGTTAATCTCTCCCTACCCTTCTCCCTCCCTCCCCCCTTCTCTCTGAGATTCATTGGTCTGTTCCATGTTTCCATGCCTGGGTGTTGAGCATCTGCCCCTTGGTGGTCACTGTGCATCATAGCTACTGGTCAAACAGTTGGACAGTTGCTTAGGCTTTTATATATATATTTATTTAAAAGCCCAATATTATTTTGTATTTCTCCGTCAGAGGGTTCTTCTGATGTATTGGGTGCTCTGTTATGTCAAGGATGCTGCACCATGTGTATGTGTGTGTAAGGGGAGTGTAGCCAACGGGGCTTAGAGCAGGGGGACGGGTGAGCTTTGGAATCAGGCAGAGGTGAGTGGAAATCCCAGCCCGTGTTGTCATGGCGTTCGGCCATTTCCCATTCTTAGCCTTGCTTTCTTCTCTGTCAATCAATACCTACCAGTTAATATTTTGGCTGATGTGGTTTAAGTACAATTACGTACACCACGCGAAGAGGCTACTTCGTTACTCTATTCAACTTGAATTTATCTAGAACAAGCCTGTGACGTTGCTCTTCTTTTTAAATATATTTTTATTGATTTCAGAGGGGAAGGGAGAGGGAGATAGAACATTAGTGATGAGAGAGGTCCATTGATTGGCTGCCTCCTGCACACCCCGCACTGAGGAATGTTCTACAGATAGGGGAATTGAGATCCATTAAAGAACTTGCTTAAAGTTACATAGCTGCTAATTTAGGCAAAGACATGGGCTGACATACAGATTTCTTACCTCCACACAGGTCAAATTATTGACTTCTAGCTTCTTAATCAGTGGGGGATGTCAGCTCTCTCCCCAGTCAGCAAACTACCTGTTTTGTGTCCCAGATTGTGCTGAGGCTGCCCAAGAAGACAGGTTTGTCTGGTGCCAACCAGATTTTCTGGAGATATCCCTCCTGGGTATGGTCAGTGTCAATGTCTTCTCTGGTTTGCAGGGCCTTGGAATGCGGTCGGATGCCTGCAAGGCTTACTGTTAATTGGAAGAGGAGAAGGTGGTAGAGTAAGGCTGCAGTCCTCTTTGCTTGTGTGGGTTGACTTAAAAACCCACCAAAACGCTGATAACCTCTTGCTCTGCAAAATCTCATGCAAGCATTCTTTACCTTGGAGTGTAGATTTGTTCGGATTGAAGATGTTTGCTGTGTGCATGAACTGGTGTCAGGCAGTTCCAAGAGAGCTCCTGGTTCCCGATTCTCACTGGATCAAAAAATCTAGAGATGACCCTATCTTTCCAAAGGAAAACGATTTGAATCCAAATCAAAGTTGTGGGGTGACCCACAGGGTGTGTGTCTAAAGGGATCTTGGAGAACGCGCACTTTGTACCTTTGCTACACGACGGGGAGTAGTCATTGTATGGGTTCTCTCTTCCTTCTAGAATTTGCCAAACTTTATTCGGTTTATTCCTGATCGCTTTCTATCAGTGCTTGTCTTCCTCTTGTTGGAATATGCTCACCTGTCTTACTCTTGTTGGAATATGCTCACGTGCTTTTATAATAACAAAAGCATAATATGCTAATTAGACCGGACAGCTGGATGACCTTCCGGACGACCTTCCGGACGAAGCCAGGGCTGCGAAGGCTGAGCCCATTGCACGAATTTCGTGTGTCAGGCTTCTGGTAAAATATAACGGCTAGTCCTTGGGTCACTAACACCAACACCTTGCATTGACAAGATGTTTTATACTTTAAAAATTGTTCTCAGTACATATTCTGTGTTCTCAAGTTATGGGAATGTCACATATGGACTTGATTAGTTAAGTATATTCTACAGATAGGGGGATTGAGATCTATTAGTTGAAGAACTTGTCTAAAGTTACCTAGCTGCTCATTTAGGCAAAGACATGGACTGAACTACAGGTCTCTTACCTCCACACAGGTCAAATCATTGGCAATTCCGAGTATGGGAATTCTACCCCGTTCTTAAACCTCTTGTTTTGTTTGGGCTTATTATTTCATATTCGATCGTGTTCTCCTGTTACTTTCTCGTTAGAGCGCTCTTGGCTGTTGGAGTAGCTTTTCCAGAAGCCCCCATCCAGGCCTAGGAATCAGAACCTGCATTAAGAAAAAATCCCAGATGATTTAAGTGCCTATTAAAGTTTGAGAAACACTGTTTTTATTTTAGTATTCTTGTTCGTAATCCCTACACAGCCCTGCCTCTTAGGAGAGTCAGTGATAAATGCTTTGTGAAGAGGATTTGCTGTCTCGGATGTGAATTCAGGTCATTGAAAATAGACTTTTTTTTTCTTGGTTATATGTCCTAATTTTGTAGATTTCAAATTTGTTAATTCTGCATTTTCCGTGTTTTTCAGCTAAGGGTTCTGAGATCATCTTGGCTTTTAAATTTAATCTTTATTGTTGAAAGTATTAGTTCTGTCCTCCTTTCCCCCTCATTAACCTCTTCCAGTCACTCCTGTCCTCGCCCCCCCTTCACCTAGGCCCTCGCCACCCCATTGTCTTGTCCACGGTGATGCATATGTGCACACAGGTTCATTGGTTGATCTCTTCCCGCCCACCCTCCCCCGCCTTCCCTCTGAGGTTCAACAGTCTTCATGCTTCTATGACTCTGGGTCTATTAAGGACCACTTTGTAAATCTCAGGCCGCAAATTTTCAAATGTGAAGTTGTTATTTTGCAGAGACCCAACTGATTTCCTAAACTATTAGACATCTTACTTGCTGACATACCTGGTTCTCAAAAGACTGGTAAAGAGCCTGCCATTGAGGGCGATGGGAACACTCGGGAAGGGGCAGTGTGTGGAAATGGTGGATTTTGAAGTTTTTAAATATGAAACCCCAAAGCTCTTTTCAAATGATTTTTGAATATTTTATATAACGACTTGACTTGCTCTTCATTTAGGATTAAGTGCTATGTCATTAAGCATATCGTTGGTGTTCAAATGGACATTTCCCCCTTGTCTTTCCTGAGCAGGTTGTCAAGTTATTAAGCAACAAAAGATCGCAAGCGGTTGGCATATTAATGTCTAGCCTTCACTTGGATATGAAAGACATACAACATGGTAAGTGTAAACATGAAACTTCAGCTTTCGAATGCTACTATGTACGCTGAAGAGCATGATATGTTTGGAGATAAAGTTCTTATAGAATTAGAGTAGACATTGGGGTTGGTATGTTACCCCTAAGCGCTCCCAAACTTCCTCTCATGCTTGTTGCTGGAACATTTATTATTCATGTGACTTTTCTGTTGTTTCTGCCTCATGATTCCCCTGAGACATGTTTAGTCTGCGTTAATAAATATGCATTTATTTTTAACATATCTTTATTGCTTTCAGAGAGGAAGGGAGAGGGAGAGGAAGAGAGAAACATCCATGAGGAGAGAGACTCATGAACCGGCTGCCTCCTGCACGCCCCACACTGGGGATCGAGCCCACAACCTGGGCCTGTGCCCTGACCGGGAATGGAACCTTACCTCGACCTCTGGGTTCATAGGTCGATGCTCAACCACTGAGCCACATAGGCTGGGCAATGAATATTTAAATTTTAATTCATTAGAAGTACTAGCCCCACTGTCCTCTTTAACTAAGTAGAGTATACCTGAGGTGTTGCTTCTAGACGCCATCATCAAAGAGTGACCGGTAAGCAGTGGCGAGAGGTGGGGACAGTGGGGCTTGTCTCAGCCATTGTGGACCTGGAGAAGATGGTCCACAGGAGAGAAAGATAGGTTAAGAATCGAGTCTCAGGTATTGGAGGAAGTAATCTACAGAAGGGGAAGTAAACCTAGGATTTTCCGGTAGATCTGTCTCAACCACTGTAAGAATTACAAAGAAGCTTTTTAAAAAAAAAATATTTTTTATTGATTTCAGAGAGGAAGGGAGAGGGAGAGATGGAAACATCCACCATGAGAGAGAATCATTCATTGGCTGTCTACAAGGAAGCTTGTTTGATTTGTTGTTGCTTTAGGACTGTTCTGATGGTTACAGAGATGTAGCCCAGAAGACTGGATTGCCTTATTAAGGGATGAAATGAAAACTCAAAACTGATCATTCATCTCTGATGTCTTAAAAGCACTGGATGGGTGCAGGGAGTGTGCGCTTCTGGTCCTCCTGTTGCCAGACCATGAGATGCTCAAGGGATCGCTGAAGCAGATTACGATGTGTAACCTTTTAGGATAGAGAACGGGTCCATCTCCTTTCAGTTACATGGGACGACGTATGGGTCCACCACTGGCCTCTTCTACACATCCACAGATTGAATTATCTTTTCTAATAACCATCAAAGGTAGTTTCAAAGGATTCTTGCCTACTTATATTATTGTTTGCAGTCCGGACACATGGAAATAGTAATATCAGGACTGCTTGTGATTTCTTTTATGTTGTTGGTTTAATGTATGTCCTTAACCAGGCTTCTACACCATTTTTTACATTTGAAATCGGGGTGGTTTGTAACATTTCCTAAGTGACTTTAGTGCCAATATTTTAATGATTGAATTCTACCCTCCAATGCACAGGTATTCCTATGCCTTATCCTCTGATCACGTTGGTGCTGAGAGATACTGCCCCAAAGTGAACAGAGCAATTAAATTTATATTCAGAATGTCCCTTAAGCTGCCCCAGAGCCTTAGACTAGATTTAAAGCAGATTGAATTGTTCAACGGAATGCCAGTTTACCTATTAAAGAAATGTGGTTTCCCGTACAACACAGACCTTATAAATCATGGAAATGTTGAACTGGCTTCCTAGCCTTCCCCTTTATGACTGTGGCTTCGCTTTGTTTGGCCGAAGTTGTTGTGTGGAATAATTCATAAATAGCACAAGCTTGGCACGACTCGTCAATTGATGAGTAACTCTTAATCACGATTGCAGTTTTATTAAACTGTTTTGATGGCGAGGACACTTCCTCTAGCCGAAGCATTGGGGGTGGTAGTCATAGAGCAGGACGCCAAGTCTGGCGCCAAGAAGTACTTGGCGTTTCCAAAGCTGGCAGATGGAGGCCAGTTAAGTCATAGAAGGAAATCTGAAAATAATGACACGGTCCTTTTCCTTCAGTCAAATATTCGAGCCGGGCTGAGTTAATAATGAGAACCGTATGAACAAAGGAGCCTGCCTAACATCTGTGTCTGTGGTAGAGCCAGCGAGAGTTCATTGAAAAATTTGCTCTCTTAACATGCAACGCTAACAAAAACATAGCATGGATGTCAGTAGTTTAAGGGTCACACTGAATTATGCATAAGCTTTATCCCATTAGGATATAAAGTGATTGCTTGAGTCACTTTGAAATCCTGCACACGGTTTTCTAAAATACATGAATAAATAAGAATGGTTGCCTTAAAAGCTTGAAGAAGCAAGCAGTGTGCATTCAAGGCATAACGCCTCGTTCTCGCCTCAGTGTGTTGTCTGGAACTGTGGTTGATGTGCACGCATCACCTGTGGCCTCCAGAACAGACTGAACTTGACTTCTATCAGGGTAGGCGCCCAGAGGGAAGTAGCCGCAGAACGTAGCCAGACCTCCAACGTCATCTTACAGAAGAGCAAACTAAGACCTCTTTTTGGTGGTGGGTGTCTTTGTCAAGGTCACGCAACTCTTTCGTGGAACAGACCGGGTGTGTACCCGGCCCCTTCACCAACCCGTCCTGTTCTTTGCACTCAGATGAGGCCCTTCTCCAAGGCTGTGCTTTCACTACAGCGTCGGTCTCTCTAAGACAAGGCAAATGGAGGACCGTTCAAAGGAGTCAGTCGCTCTCCTTCTCTTCTTCCCCGTTAAAACTCTAGAAAAGCTTAGTGTTGTTGATTGACTTTATGATGCTAGTGTGTTGAAGTGCTGTTAGAGTCATTAGCGCAGAGGGTGTGGTTAGATGAGCAGATCTTAGAAGGTGAGCCTGGCTACCTCTTGGACTATGCTTTATCCACAAGGAGAGCGATTTGTGTGGGAACCTTGCAAGGCTGAGGTCTCCCATCCTGTGTGGTCTCTTCATCACTGTCTCTGCGCGGTGGGTGTCAACCTCATTCCACGGTCATTCCTGTTGGCTCTGAGCAGCACGGGACGGGCGCGGTGAGGAGGAGGTTGGCTTTGTGGGTGAAATGAATTTTGGGGACAGACATGAGTAGAAACTGAGTACAGACATGGACAGATGCTTGTATGTATGGCTTTGATGTTATTTTCCTGACCATGAAAACCAGTTTCTAGCTAGGAGTGTAGAGTAGAAGAATACTTCTTTTAAAAAAATCTATAAATGCCCTTTCTGAACTCTAGGACCATTGGGGGTTGCTATGGCAGCTCTTTCCCCAGGTATTTTGATGGCCTGCACATGGGTCAGTTCTTTCCATGTTGGGCCGCCACTGAATAATGTATTTCTTTTTATTTATTTATTTTTGAATGACTTTTATTTTTCCATTGATTTTTAGAGAGAGTGGAGGGGCGAGACGAGAGAGAGAGAGAGAGAAACATTGATGGGTTGCCTCAAGCCTGTAACCCAGGTACGTGCCCTTGACCAGAAGCAAACCCTTGACCTTTCAGTCCACAGGCCGATACTCCATCCACCACACCAAACGGACTAGGGCTGTGTTCTTTATTTATTTTTTATAATATGTTTTATTGATTTTTTACAGAGGGGAAGGGAGAGGGATAGAGGGTTAGAAACATCAATGAGAGAGAAACATCGATCAGCTGCCTCTTGCACACTCCCTACTGGGGATGTGCCTGCAACCAAGGTCCATGCCCTTGACCGGAATCGAACCTGGGAGCCTTCAGTCCGCAGGCCGACGCTCTATCCACTGAGCCACACCAGCCAGGGCGTGTTATTTTTTAATGGTCGAATTTTCCATGTGGGATTATTTATGTACAGGAGCAGCTAAGGCTAACACAGCAGCAAAACTCGGTGATGTTGGAGGGAGACTTCTGCACAGCTGAAGCCATAGATACGGGGCTATGGAGAAAGTTCCCGAGTTTCAGTTCAGTTCTTTGGATGGCATATTTAAAAAACACTTATGCCTGGCCAGCGTCGCTCAGTGGCTGAGCCTCGACCAATGAACCAGGAGGTCACAGTTTGATGCGAGGGTTGTGGGCTCCATCCCCAGTAGGGGGCGTGCCAGAGGCAGCTGATCAGTGATTCTCTCTCATCATGGATGTCTCTCTCTCTCCCTCTCCCTCTCTCTTCCTCTCTGAAATCAGTAAAAAAATATATTTTTTAAAATGACATCAGAGACACCCTAATGTTTGCAACTCCTCCAGGGATTTAACTGCCCCTTCATTCCTCTGGACAACGAAACATTAAACTAATCATTGCGCGCGTGTCTACATCGCAAGGGGAGAAAGAAAATCCTTCACTAACTGAACCCACAACCAAGTCTGACTTACATGCATCAAACAGCACACTGCATTTTCTTTGCACATATTAGCCACATGTTGAGTTAAGCAAACCACAGAATTATTCCAAGGGGATCATGATGATTATCACGGCTGCTCGTCAGCTTTGTCAGATGTTGAAGTATTTTGGAAAAGCAGCCCCGAGGCACGGGCTGGGAGTCAGTCATCTCTGTTGTACGACGAAAGGATTAACCACAACTGGTCCAGTTTCGGCGTGTCAGTGCAGATCTTCTTGGCCATACGTGATAGGTAAACCACGATGTGTTCTTTATTTCTTGATGCATTTAAAAAAAAAAATATTTTATTGACTTTTTTACAGAGAGGAAGGGAGAGGGATAGAGAGTTAGAAACATCCATGAGAGAGAAACATCGATCAGCTGCCTCCTGCACGCCCCCTTCTGGGGATGTGCCCGCAACCAAGGTGCATGCCCTTGACCGGAATCGAACCTGGGACCTTTCAGTCCGCAGGCCGACGCTCTATCCACTGAGCCAAACCGGCCTGGGCTCTTGATGCATTTTTAACTTCCAGGGACTGCACGGCTTGGCCCCTTCCCCTGCTTGAGCATGGTGGCTGATATGGTAATACTAAGGTATAACATGCTAAGGAAGTGCTTGTTTAGATGAAGTACTTTGAAAAGGGAATTTAAAAAAACACACAAAACAACAACAACCATAATTATAATCATCGTGTTTGGAGAGTCAGGCTTTCTGTTTTGCTTTCTTTCCAAGTCAGACATGTGTGTATAGCATTACTCCCCCCCCGCCCCCCCAAAAAAAGTGGCATTATTATCTGGATGCGAGTCATTTTGGCATCAGACGTGTGCAGATTCTGTACTGATGCAGCCATCATACACATGCTCGCGTGAGTGGTCACATGGAACACGGCTGTCCTTCTGGAATATGTGTTAGAAAACAGTGGCAGATGGGACCCCCCGAGCCAGGGCCCTCTGTGTCCAGGGAGACTCACTGAGCTGTTTTACAAGAGCGTCAGTGTTTACCTCAGCAAGAAGGTGAAGTCCGTTACGCCCAATAAAGGACATGGCGCGGGGCTGGTTTATGGGAAACACGCAGCCGGCAGTGGACATTTTATACAAAGTACAGCGCGCTGTCTGAAACCCTTTGCCCATCTATACACTCTGCTTAAAATAAACACGCCCTGGGACTATGCCAGCCTTTCTCTCTGCCCGCTTTGTTCCACACCCTAGATTTTGTCACCTGCCAAAGTCAAGTAACTCTTATCTAAACAGTGGAGATAAGCGCCGAGTGGTACCCGTTCCGTCAAATCAACAAAGCCCTCCAAAACCAGAGATGAAACACAATATCTCTAGGTTAAACAGTCGACAATGGCAATCATGTTTGCATTTAAAGATTTTATTCCGAAAAGATCACAGTCTTGGTCCTCCCCGCCTCCCCCCTGCCTCTGCCTAGACAAGGAGGCGACGTACCGACTCAAACAAAATGCATTTGTTCTCTCACAGTTTAGCTCGTACAGATCTTATAAACAAGGCCCATAGGTGTACGAGGCCTACGGGCTTAATCAGTAACGGATGTCCCTACCCTTGTATAAGCAAGTATGCTTGAGATGTACCAGTGGCGGCGGACTGGCGAGGAGATTTATTTTGTTTCCAACGGGAAAGCCTTTCTTTGTATACCCCAAGCACAAAATATGTAGGAGCCTGGTGTTTGAGGATGGTGGGTGGTGGAAATCCTGTGGAGGAGCTAGCGGAGTTTTACTGCTTTGGGTGGTGGTGGTTCTGATTTTCCGTCTCTGTGTCAGAGGCTTTTGTGCAGAAGGCCTGATCCTCAGCTGTCCTGGCCTAGAAGTAGGTGAGGCAGAAGCTGATGAGAAAGTAGGAGGCCCCCTCCCCCAGCCACTCCCACATCGAGCTCTTGGACTTGGGGTTCAGTAGAGCACTGTCTGGATTCATTATTTGTTGGGCAGCCACCAAGGTCTTTATCTTTTGTTCTTGCCTCATGGGTGACTCCATCTCCCAGCTTCTGGCCTAGGGTAGTAGGAGTCTGTCTGGCCATGTGCTGGGCCTCAGGTTGGGGAAGAGGCCTGGCTAGGGGTGGGGGTCTCTGGTCAACACGCAGTCCCCAGGGAGCCCCGTGTTTTTTGCTGTTGTTTTGAATATATATTTTTATTGACTTCAGAGAGGAAGGGAGAGGGAGAGAGAGAGAAAAACATCAATGATGAGAATCATGGATCGGCTGCCTCCTGCATGCCCCACACTGGGGATGGAGCCCGCATGTGGCCATGTGCCCTGATTAGGAATGGAACTGTGACCTCCTGCTTCATCGGTCGACCTCAAGCACTGAGCCACACCAGCCAGGCGGTTCCCATGCTTACAGAGGACTGCTCTGGCCAACAATGGGGCTTGATGTTTCTTTGTCGGGAGACATTGTTTGAATTTCTCAAGAAAATAAACCAAACAGAGTTGGGGAGGGCATTTTGGGAATGGAGAGGTAACTGACTGCTGGCACCCCCCACTGCACCCCCTACCACCACTGCCAGTCCTTGCCTTCCGGGTTGGTTCTGGGTGTTTCCACCCACAGCTGTGGATTTGTCGTTTTAGGGCAGCAGAACCAGGTCCAACTAGCTGCCCTGCTATGTGGCTGTCGTCACCCTTTTTCTCTTTTAGTCCTTACGACTTGCGATCTGCAAAAAAAATCCCTTCACTGCAGAGCACTGGTGGAACTTCAGGAGAGAGCATGTGGTTGGGCATCCTCACCGAAGATGCTTCCCATCAAAATGCACACGTCCCAGTTCAAAGCAGATGCAGCCACTTGAAAGGCAGGGGATGCTACCAGGATGTGGCCCATCTGTGGGTCACTCTGCTGTGAGGATGGGCTCCCACCTGCCGATGCCCTTCCCTGTGTTTCCCGGTTACGAAAGCTCTACCTTGCATTCACCTGTAATTATTTCTTCATGTCTTTCCTTTTCAGCTACTGTGACCTGCTCTAGACAGGAGGGCATAAGCTCCCTTCCCAGAAGGTGTTTGATAATCTATGTAGGAAGGAGAGAAACATTGTCAGGGAAATCGAATAGCAATTCATGGCTGTTTGTTCCATGGACTTCCCCCCAAAAGGTGCCAGAGACATGAACTTGACCCCATATCCTTTCCCCGACTTGAACGTATCATGATGGGCCGCTTTCAGTTCCTTGAAGAGATCTCTTAGACAGCGTTTATTCCCTGTGGCTGGGATGTGATGACAAGCCTGGAAGTGCACGGGATGAGGGAGGCTTCTGGTCTCTGTTCCTTCAGATGAGTTTCTGCTCTGACAAAGGCCCTTTGCTTCTTGGCAATTTGTAAGGCTCACTTCATCTTTGCTTCCCCTGTGGTTTCAGAATCCCACGTGGGGTCAGGATGGTTTCTCTCAGCCTTTGCACCTCCCCCCCCCCCCCCCCCCGACCCTGCCGATGAGGAGAGGGTGTGAACTGGAGCTACAGGCTCATTTGCACTCATTTGGTGTTTAAGCTTCAGTGATGCGGTTCCCTTCCCATGTACCACAACCAAAATCAGTGTGGATGAGTTCACTGCGGGTGCTTGTGTAGTTTCCCACGTTGCTATTGGTACAACTGATCTCCTTGTTCCTTTTGCCAGTTTTCCATGTAGTGTGTCTAAAATCTCTCTCTTTCTTAATCTCTGAAATCAATAAAAAAATATTTTGGAAAAAGAAACATCCTGTATTTCTGGCGATGAAGGAGGTGGCTGTGGAGCTATGGAGAATGCTAACAGCAAAGAACAGGTGTCCAGCCCTAACTGGTTTGGCTCAGTGGATAGAGCGTCGGCCTGTGGACTGAAGGGTCCCAGGTTCGATTCTGGTCAAGGGCATTGACCTTGGTTGTGGGCACACCCTCAGTAGGGGCTGTGCAGGAGGCAGCTGATCGATGTTTCTCTCTTATCGATGTTTCCAACTCTCTATCCCTCTCCCTTCCCCTCTATAAAAAAAAGTCAATAAAAAATGTATTAAAAAGAAAAGAACAGGTGTGCAGGGAATGGGATCTAGATGTATGACTGTCACCTGCTCTGGTTCCTGGCTGTACAATGTCATGTGACCAACACACAACTGTTTCTTATATTGTGTCCATAATCCCTGGTTATCCCGAGTTGCTCTTTATGTGATTCATTTTATGTACTGCAATGTTTTTTAAATCAGAAGAAAAGAGATTTTTTTTTTCTTGGTTTGGGTATTCTATTTTGAGACTTTATTTTTTAAATTTTGTTTTATTGCTTAAAGTATTATAAAGAGTATTACATAAGTCTCCTTCCCGCCCCCACCCCCCTTGACCTTCCCCTGGTCTCCCCTACCCACCAGTGTCTTGTGTCCATTGGTTATGCTTATATGCATGCGTTTTTAATATCGGGTAAAATTGACTATTTGAGTGTTAAAATAGGTCATTTCACTCTTCATTTTGTAACAATATGGTTTAGTGACAGGCGTATTGGATCTAAGAGAGTGTGTACCAGTGGATTTGTGAAGAAAAGAGCTATTTACCTTGGCCAGTGTAGCTCAGTTGGTTGGGTGTCGTCCTGTGAACCAAAAGGTTTCCGGTTCAATTCCTTGTTAGGACACATGCCCAGGTTGTGGGCTTGATCCCCAGTAGGGGGTGTGCAGGACATAGCCTGACAAAGTTTCTCTCTCTCTGTGAAAATCAATTAAAAAAATCTTTCCCCCCCCCCAAGAGCTATTTGTGGTTGCAAGTTTTGATTACGGAAAGCAAACGTTTAATTCTGAACCTAATTTTAATGTAGCACCTTTTCAGCTCTGTCTTTATTCCCTAACTAATATGTTCGCAGATAATATACATTTTAAAATGAATTACATAAACGATTCTAAGGCTTTTTGAATGATCCTTTTGGCTATAAAATGGCTTAATCTCCCCACAATGCTAAGCAGATGCTACAGACAGGCGTTATCCTCAGAGAAGCTCAGCGTCTTGATTGAAGACACACAGCACATAGATCGAAAAGCCAGGAAGAATACCTCTTCTTCCTTACCACATCCTTGGCATTTTAAAACATTTTAGGCCAACACATAAAATCGCTGTCCCTTTAACCTTGGAGCGATCATTCTCAGAGTCATTTAGAGAGAGTGTAAAAATCTCCCCGTGTTTCAATTCTGGAAAGTTAGCATGCCTTACACATAAATGAATAACCTTTTCACGTGGAAGAGGAGGCCAGAGTTCTCTCTCCACACCTCCTCCGTCCTTGCACCCTTCCACATAAAACAGGGCCGATGCTTCTTGGCCCCAACTGAAATAACATTTATTGATCTATAACTACGGGAAAGGAATTAAAGCCGCTTTACAGACCTGCTGGGGAATGGATGGGTGGGAAAATGTGATGAATCGCAGGCAATGATGGGTGTTTCTGAATGTCCTAGAGCCCAGACTGGGAAATACGTGTGAAGCACTTGGCCTCTAGTCGGAGGTATAATCGCATTAGCATGTGCTTGAACGTTAGAGACTACAGTGATACGAATTAAAGATTCGTTACTGAATTTTGAATTTATTTATGCTCTGCGATCTAAGGCTCATGCTTAACAGTTTAAATGTAGTCAAAGGTAGCTGGGCAGTGTTTTCACTGCTTTGAAACACGGTTTGTCCTATAAAGCTGCCCTATGGAGTCTAAGGACTGAAGAGATTTGTCTGAGAGTCTTCATCAAATTCTTAGATTGATATTCGAGACCTAATATTTTTGGAAATGGAGATAGTGGAATAGCATTGGGATGGAAGTATCATATTCTATTTGCTATGGTATTTGTTGGCTCTGAACAGAAAAGCTAAATTACCTTGGTTAGAATTCCCACCCATCATATGCTTCAGTTTCCTACTTGCCTTTCTTAATTCCTTCGTGGGGTGTTGCCAGAATCAATAAGAAACTGTCTTGGGTGCTTTAAGCTTTGAGAGAAAAGACATAGTAAAATGCCTCAGTTATCCAAACAAATACAACCAGTTTGCGATGATCTACTTTGTGATTTTCCTTCCAGAAATACTTAATTCCACAAGAGCTATGCTGGCTACTCGGCGCAAATCGGATCAGGGCAAATTCACCTCATTTGTAACTACTCTGTGTGTAGGTAACACAGAATGCTTTTAACGAACCTGTGCCCAGGCTGAGTTATGAAACACACTGATTCCAAAACGCAATGCAGCTCTCAGGCCACAAAATGCATTTAAGAACAGACTCCCAGTTTTTGCTGATCCATTCCACTTCTCCCTTGGATAAACATGGTAGTTTGTATATTAAGAGTGGATGTTTAGCCCTCACCAGTTTGGCTCAATGGATAGAGCGTTGGCCTGTGGACTCAAGGGTCCCAGGTTCGATTCCCGTCAAGGGTCTGTACTTTGGTTGCAGGCACATCCCCAGTAGGGAGTGTGCAGGAGGCAGCTGATCGATGTTTCTCTCTCATCGGTATTTCTGACTATCTTTCTCCCTTCCTTTCTGTAAAAAAAAAAAAAAAAATCAATAAATATATTTTTTAAAAAAGAATGGATGTTTAAGGATGCACCTGTGCTCCTCTCAATACCACAATCAAAGAATTGTTCTTTTATTAGAACGATTTAAAATAGCATCACAGGAAATGCACCTGTCATCTCTACATCAAGCCCATCCGTTGAGGGATTGGAATCCACCGTTTCCTATGTTGGCAGATAGAGCAGCAATCACTGTGAAAAGAGGATGTGAGAGTAGCAGGAGTGATGGGTCTGATTTTCAGCTGTGAAGCAAGTTTTTCAAATTCAGGCAGTCAGTCCTGGAAAGGCACTCACAGTTTACTTTTGACTTGGGACTGGGCCGTATTCCTGAGGTTTTGTATTTGTGGAGCAAGTGAAAGGTCACACTTGTACCTCCATCTGCATTGAAATCCCTTGAGCTTGGTCTTTGCAGTGGGGCAAATGAATGCATTGAAGTGAGAGCCTTACCCTCCCTGACTGCTGGGCCATTGTCACTCTTCCAGAGCTGGTCACCACTGCTCAAGATGGCCAGACCTCCCAGCCCTAGCCGATTTGGGTCACTCTGGTGGGTTCCACTCTGGTCAAGGGTACATATTTCAGTCATAGGCTCGGTCCCCAGCTCCAGTTGGGGCACGTGCCAGAGGCAGCCAATCCCTGTGTCTCTCTCACATTGATGTTTCTCTCTGTGTCTCTCCTCCTCCCTTCCACTCTCTCTAAAAATCAGTGGAAAAGTATCCTTGAGTGAGGCTTACCATCAGCAGCAACAAAAAACCCACAAATCAATAAACAATGAATGAAAGAAGAAGAAAAAGTGACCAGACATCTTTTCACAGCTGGCTTATGGCTAAATCATTTATATTCTTTCTTTTGTCTTTCTTTTTTTTTTGCAGCTGTTGTGAACTTGGACAATTCTGTGGTTGACCTGGAGACTCTTCAAGCTCTTTATGAGAATGTGAGTAATAGAAGGAATTTGAAGTGTGAGTATATAATACGTACACACTACTTGTCACTCTATGCAGCCAGCCTTGTTGCTTTAAGAAGGAAATGACCCCTAGCTGGTTTGGCTCAGTGGATAGAGCGTCGGCCTGCCAACTGAAGGGTCCCGGGTTCGATTCCTGGTCAGGGCACATGCCCAGGTTGCGGGCTCGATCCCCAGTAGGGGGCGTGCAGGAGGCAGCCAATCACTGATTCTCTGTCATCATTGATGTTTCTATCTCTCCCTCTCCCTTCTTCTCTGAAAGCAATATATATATTTTAAAAGAAGGAACTCTGATCTGGGTACATTGAAGGTATGTATGTAAGTATAGAGTTGGTAAAATGCTTTCTAGGAACGCACAGAACAAATGAGTTAGAAGCCAGTCTCTTTGGTAAGGGCCAGAAAAGTTGGGGTACGAGATTTCCAGTCCAGCTCCTTCACTTCTCCGGGAGGAAGCTGGGAGCTGGAATTTTCTGTGGGCTCATGGTTTGCTGAGCCGGGAGGGGGAGCTGTACAAGACTTGTAACAAGACTACAAGTGCCTGTAGTCTTATTGCAACTGCTGCTTTGTTCTCGGCAGCCCCACGGGACCAGTGAATGTTGGTTCCTGTCAGCTCTCAGAGACAGGCAAGTTAGCAGTTAGATCTAACTAGGTGTAGGGGCCAGAAAAATCATAGTAGCTAGATGTGCAGTTCAACCTCTTCACTCCTCAGGGAGAAGCTGTATGTGGGGAAGAAACTGTATGTGGGGGAGAAGCTGGATGTGAGGAAGAAGCTGGATGTGAGGAAGAAGCTGGATGTGAGGAAGAAGCTGTGTGTGTGGAAGCTGGATGTGAGGGAGAAGCTGGATGTGAGGAAGAAGCTGGATATGAGGGAGAAGCTAGCTATAAAGGGACCCCTCCCAGTCGCATGGCCTGTACCGGTGGTGGAGATTATGACAAGTATCTGCCTCAGCTTTTCCTACAAGTTTCTTTTCTTTTTCTTTTTTTTTAAAATATATTTTTATTGATTTCGGAGAGGAAGGGAGAGGGAGAAAGAGATAGAAACATCAACGATGAGAGAGAATCATTGATTGCCTGCCTCCCGCACACCCTCTACTGGGGATCGAGCCTGCAACCCGGGCCTGTGTCCTTGACTGGAATCTAACCTGGGATCCTTCAGCCTGCAGGCCGATGCTCTGTCCACTAAGTCACACGGGCTAGGGCTTGTCACTGTCTTCGATGTGTGTCTTGCTCGTGTGACGGGATCTGCAAAAGGGAAAAATGGCCTGTGCACACTTGGACTTGGCTTGGGTTCTCCTTGGAAATGTTTCCAAGTTTACTGTGTTGTCATAACTGTAATCATGACGTTCAGGCCTGAAAACAGTGTTTGAAAGGTATCTGAGGGGAATCTTAATTCGGCCTTTATTGTTTACTAATGGCATTTGAAGGAACATTTACATTTAGTCTAGAAAAATTTTATCTAGAAAAAATAAACAGGAGTGTAGTGTTTGAACTCAGGTTGTTGTTATGAAATATATGAGGAATAATCTTATGTAGGATTCAGCTACTTATCCTCGGGGGCAAAATAACATAACTAACCTGAAACCTTTCCCATAAATACTTGCTTTCTTTTTCTTTTCTTTTTTTTTTTTGCCAGATGCTTGCATGCATATCATTGGACCGTTTGGAAGCAGTTGTATTTGATCTCTGTGTAACAGATGGAAGTATTTGCTACACAAACCTTATTTAGAATATCAACTTTTTTCCCCTCCCCTAATTGCATATGTTTGGCAGTGAGCTTTCTCTTCTAGATGTGAATGAATGTGGGGCAGCCTCCAAATCTAAACACACCCTAATTTCAAAAAGCGCAATCCTGAGTGCCCGATTCCTGTTTACTGAGGAGTTAAAACCCAGTGAAACGACACAGTTACTAAATACACTACATCCTTCTGAGCTTTTGCTTTCAGGACCAGAAATCTTGCCAGTTCCCTCAAGGTTATTGACCGTTATTGACTTCACATAGTAAAGACTCTTTATAAGCAGTTTATAACATGTACAGTTGATTCAACATATCTTTTGCTTCTGATTTTTCATATACCGGTATTCTATACTAGGGGCCCAGTGCACGAAATTTGTGCATGGGGCTCAGCCCTTGCAGCCCTGGCTTTGTTTGGAAGGTCATCTGGAAGGACATCTGGAAGGACGTCAGGAAGGTGTTGCAGTTGTCTGGTCTAATTAGCCTATTACGCTTTTATTGTTATAAGTGGCAGGTGGCTCAGGCAGGTGGTTCTGGTCTCCCAACTCAGCTTTGGTGAGGCAGCTCTCTGCTGCTCTGGGGTTACAGCTCAGGCTGTGGAAATGCAGCCTTACAAGGAAACTGCATGTGTCTTCCATGGAAACAGAGGTGAAGTTGGCAGTTGGTTTAATTAGAGAAGAGGTCCTATCCCAGTCCCTGATTGGTCTGTTTTCATGCAAACGAGGGCTCCATAGTCTCACAGTTTGATTGGTCCAGAAGCACGGTCCTTAGTGGTCAGAATGGAGTCAGTCTGATTGGTCAGTGAAGATGCAAACGAGGATATAGTTGCACAGCTCTGATTGGACAGGGAAAGACAGTTGAAATAAGATCCTAGGAAGTCTCTAGAAGGATTGGTTGACTCAGATGGCAGGAACACAGTACAGCTTTTCCCTGAAGCACAGAACGCATGAGAAGACCCCCTGTTTGGCCACAACTATGAGAGTCTGTTTATAAATGTGAACCCAGATAGCCACCAGGAGTCCTTCTTAACAGGCACATTCATTCTCAGGGTCCACAGACGGGAAGACGCCTGTGCCAAATTTCACACTTCCCCGGGAAATTCTGATCCGACTACTGACCTTAGGAAAGACCACGGGCCTGTCTTTACTATGTATTGACCCTGAAACTAAGAGGTACCCACGATTTCTACTATTTGGAAAGAGAGGTGGGGAGCAGCCAGAAGATCTATTGCTGCGTTCAAATTCTTTGTAAAGTAGATGGAGACTAAATTCTTCACAGATAAAAATGGTTTGGGAGTGACTTTTATGTTTAGCTCCGGCTTTGATCCCTGCTGCTATTTTTGTCCTCGTGTTTTAGCTCTAAATGTAAACCTTGTTGGATAATGAAAACACTTGTTTGCTACCCCTTATAATGAAGCTGCTTTTGGTCCCAAAGGAGGTCTTTCCTCAGAAGAACGTGAATTGCACATCTTTTTTGTGTGGTGTTGAGTGATCATCACCCTGTCTGTCTCCACCAGCCATTGTTTTTATATGAACTGTAATTTTCTGTGATGGGCCTCTGGCTTCTTTGAGCACATTAACACACTTAGCTTGGTAGAGTACAGAGCGCATTTCTTGGCTATTTGCTCTTTAATAACTATTCAGCTCTTGTGGGAGGACTGTCTCTCCTGACACATGTGTACTAAACATTTCCCAGTAATTTTCCATGATGGCAGGCGAGCAGTAGAGAAATAGTGCAGTTGGCTAGTAACCATGATAAATTATTCCATCCTGACGCCATAAATGTTCGTGATCCCTCCTGTAAACCCCTTTTTTTCTCTGCTGATGCTCCAGGAATGTACGCACGGCTAGGAATATTAAAGTCCATGTAGAATACTTTCAGGGTTGGCTTGTGTATGGTCATATTAGGTAGAGATTTCCAACAGTAGTAAATGTTGATTGTTTTATAAGTACAAGCCAAGAGCCGTGGTTTTTTACTAAAGCTTGGGTTATGACTTGAAATTATGCACCAACAGTAATAACATTGGATGCTTTTGACATATTAGCTTGAGAGGATAATTACCTTTCCTCCTTGAGGCCCATGTTTGCGACAACTAAAATTTAATGTGCAGTAAAGTTATTAAAGAAATAAATAGCCAAGTCTTTTTTTAAGGATATAAAACTCCTATCAACCTTATTTAGGAGGTTGAATGATTCCAGATGGCATCCCATGAGTGTTCGGTTTTGAATCTCTTCTTGTTTACTTGCATGTTTGCCAATATATGGTTAAGTACTCAAGGTTTTTAGTCCCTGGGGAGCTATTCAGCCCTTAGACATACAGCTTTAGATTGCCGTGCATATGCAGCTGCCATTTTGCAAATTCCCCTCTGTCCTTGGCATTTAAAGACATTCCAGTTATTCATTGTACCTGCAGAAGAAAGATCTGTGCAACTGTAGAATGTGAATCTACCATAAAAAGTATATCTCTTGAAAAGCCAGTTTTCAATATTAGAGGAAGTATGAGTCGACAAATAGTATACAGACCAGCCATAAAGTCTTTAATGTTTAATGTTCAAAAGGGTAATTCAAATTGTCCTTTAAATAATGCAAAAGCATTTCCCCTTAAAATTGCTAAGCGATTCCTAGTCGAACACAATAGAAGTATTTCATTCATAACATAGCTGACATACAGGTTCCCTGCCCCCCTTTCCACCCCCCAAGATCAAATAGTGGATGTCAAGTATACAACTGAATAATTGCAGGCTAATGTCATTAGTGCTGGGGTAGAATTCTATGGAAAGAGCAGGAGAGTTGCTGCTGAAGGGCAACATTTATTTGATCTTGTGGCAGCTAGGAGAAACTTCAAAGCTGGGCAATATTTGGGGCTATTTTTACATGGAAAACGGTAGGTAACATGTTTGAGAGAAGAGTTGAAAACACGTTCTCAGGAGATGGAGTAGTCTGATCACAGGCATAGATGTGAAAAACTAGAATGTATTTTGGGTGGGAAATTCTGTTTCTGGAAAGTAGTACATAGGGGAATTGGAGCTAAAGTTAAACGGGGGGTAGATCAGATTATTATTATTTTTTTGTTATGGAGTTGTATGAGTTCCTTATGTATTTTGAATATCAACCCCTATTGGATATATTCTTTGTGAATATACATGGGTGAGGAAAAGTAGGTTTATAGTTGTTCATATGGAAAAGAATACAATAACCTATATATATAAAAGCCTAAGCAACTGTTATGACCGGACAACTGGGAAACTGGCCAGTAGCTATGATGCACACTGACCATCAGGGGTCAGATGCTCCATGCAGGAGCTGCCCTCTCAGTTGCTCTCACAGCATCTCCCGCAGCCAGCCAACCTACCATGGTCCCTCTCCCCAGCCAGCCAGCCCAGCCCAGCCCCGATTGGCCCCAATTGCCGGCCAGGGCGAGGACCCCACCTGTGCTTGAATTCATGCACTGGTACTCTAATTAATAAATAATAAGACAAGAAATAAACTCTGTTTCATGTACTCACAACTATAAACCTGCTTTTGCCCACCCACTATTTTCCCATTCACTTGGTTGTATTTTTGTTTTGTTGGTTGTATTTTCCTTTGCTGCAGAGAAGCATTTTAGTTTGATGATGTTCCATGTGTTTATTTTTGCTTCTGTTTTCCTTGCTTCAAAGAGAAATATCCACAAAGGTATTACTAAGACTGATGTCAAACTGTTCTCTATCATTGTTTCTTCTAAGAGTTATGTGGTGGGCCTGTGTGTCTTAAAACAACTCTTACCTTCTCCACGACCTTCACTTTATATTCTCCTAGAGGCCCAGTGCACGAATTTGTACACAGGTGGCATCCCTCAGCCTGACTGGTGATTGGAGCTGATCGGGTCCGGCTGGCTTGGGGGAGGGACCACGGGAGTTTGGCCGGCCATGGAGGTTGGCTGTGGGAGTGCACTGACCACCAAGGGATAGCTCCTGTGTTGAGTGTCTGCCCCCTAGTGGTCAGTGTGCATCATAGTGGCTGGCCATAATGGTTGCTTAGGCTTTTATATATATAGATTATATTTCTCCTATCATCATTTGCCAGAAAGATGGGTTTGGCCATTATTAAACGCCATCTTGTTACTTGGCTTTACGTGTCATTATGGTGTTATCTGAGAACTAGACTAGAGCTCAAGGTATGAGAGTTTATGGACACTTGTTAATGAATGTATTGAGAAAGTGTAGTATTTGACTCTTTTGAAACATCTTTATGAATTATAAAACAAAGATAAGACTACAAATAAAAAAACCCTCCAAAACCTCCATAAAGAAGAATAGGCTTGTGATTCTCCAAGTCTATAAAGTCTTGTACCTTCTGTTAAAAATGCAGGCCTTCATTTATAAAGAAGCAAATTATGCTGATAAAATTTTAGCTTGATATTATAAAAGGTTGGGAAAGAAAAGTACAAGGCCTTTTATTGATTCCAAAAGAAAATTCAGAAGTATCAAAACTTTTTATTTTTGCTCCATGACTTAACAATTCAATTGTATTTTTCTTTCCCCTAAGAAAAAATATCCATAAAGAACGATTGAAATAGGTAAATACTCCCCCTGCCCCCGTAACAATCTTAGAACAACTGTAGGATCAAATTGAATTTCCTTGATTCCTTCATAAGAAATACCACTTGAACATGAAAGTCTTGCCTCCTGGAGAGTATTATAAACAGCTCAAGAGCAAGAGAAGAAGACCATATTGTTTTAAAACATGCTTGAATAAATACGTGTTTTTGCAGATCACTGATAGTCAGTAACATTATTTGGAAGATCCGGAGATGATCTGGTTTCCATTAAACATATTTACACTTCCAAATGCCTCATGAATGATGTCGAGCGTTCCTACAAAGGGGTGCTGAGAAATATGAAAGTGTATAGTCTTGCTGTACTAAGATCGTCCTTATCTAAGAGACTCAGTTGACATGAGCTTGCCTTTTGATTTGCAGAGGGCACAGTCGGATGAACTGGAAAAAATTGAAAAGCACGGCCGGTCCTCGAAAGACAAGGAAAATGCTAAGTCCCTGGACAAGCCTGAACAGTAAGCATCTCGGGATCGTGTCATGGGCACCCAGGGGCGCGTTCAATCCATGTGGAAGATGCAGGATCTTCCGTTCATCGTTGTTATGCATGATATGGGCTTGAACGTCTGTTTCTCTGAGTCACATCTTTTCCCCTGTGCGTGGCTTTATTTCCTTAGGTTCCTGTATGAGCTGTCGCTCATCCCCAACTTTTCCGAGCGCGTCTTTTGCATCCTGTTCCAGTCCACGTTTTCCGAAAGCATTTGCTCCATCCGTCGCAAACTCGAATTGCTGCAGAAGTTGTGCGAGGTGGGTTGCGGTGTGTGGTGTGTGGATGCTGGGATTCTGATGGTTAGTTGTGTTCGGGCACATTCACGTTTCAGAAAAGTTTGATTTGTTCTAAGAACTCAACAAATTTGAAGGCTAGCAGGCCCATGGAAGGGAACGTGTTAGGATGAAGCTTCGAGAACAAAAGCCAAGTGCAAGTAGGACCACAATGCTTGAATGTGGCCATTGCTGATCTTTGTCCCTCCTGCTTTTGCAGAATCATTCCTCCTCCTCCTCCCCCTCCTCCTCTTCCTCCTTCTTCTCCTCCTCTTCTTCTAATGTTTTTTTAATTGATTTCAGAGAGGAAGGGAGAGGGAAAGAGAGATAGAAACATCAATCATGAGAGAGACTCATTGATGGGCTGCCTCCTGCACCGCCCCCCACTGGGGGTCGAGGTCACAACCCAGGCATGTGCCCTTGACTGGAATCAAACCTGGGACCCTTTAGTCCGCAAGCCGATGCTCTATCCACTGAGCCAAACTGGCTAGGGCCAGAATCATTACTTTTCATGGCCCTCAAATACATCAAACTCCCTATTAAATGCTATTTGAAGGCATTTTATGTACTTCCTGTCGTATTTGGAAGAGTCCCCCCGTAACGCATGAATGATTACAACCAATGGATTTAGGATCAGCTGTACGAGTCAACAGAAGTTCAGTAGTCTTCTGAAAACAAACAATACATTTTTGCCAGAAATTAGCAATGTGAACATTTAAAACAGTTTGTCACAAGTCAAAAGTACCAATTGTTGTGGTTGAAAAGTAGTAATAAGTTATGAAAGGCACATTTTCAGAGGATGTGACATGCAAAAATCAGGTTAAATGATGAGTTGTGGAAGACGTGAGTATGGATTTTTCAGGGATAAACTTAAATTTGGACATTAATCTTTGGAACTATGTTTCAGTTTCCCGCCACTATGCCATACATTTTGTTGCTGCTGAGGTGGGTACCATTAGGCTGGCAGCAAGGGCATTATTTTGTAGTAGCTGTCACCGTGTAGCCTTCCTTATTCATTTCACAGAACTGGCCTAGATTTCTTCCTCTTGGAGATAGACACTCTCGACCACTAAGAAAGTTTGGCTATCACCCCAAGTGATCAGATAATTCAAACAAAACTTCAGATAATTCAAACAAAACTCTGTATAAGAGAGAAATGGCTCTTTGTTCTGCTTACAGACTTTGAAAAATGGCCCCGGGGTTATGCAGGTGCTGGGTTTGGTCCTGGCTTTTGGCAACTACATGAATGGCGGGAACAAGACTCGGGGACAGGCCGATGGGTTTGGGTTGGACATTCTCCCGAAGCTGAAAGACGTCAAAAGCAGTGTAAGTATTTTGTGTGAATCAATGTAGGCAAATTGAGGATTGGACTCTGTGTGTGTGTGTGTGTGTGTGTGTGAGTGTGAGTGTGAGACAATATATTTTTATTGATTTCAGAGGGGAAGGGAGAAGGAGAGAGATAGAGTTGATTGCAAAGGGATGTGATTCTTTTTATAAATTGGGAGAAAGTTATGGATTGAATATTCCAGCAAAAGTACTTAGTATCATAGGGTTTGTTTTAAAAATATGTATATTTGGTCTCTCATATCCAGATTACCTGGTACTAACTTTGAAAAATGCAAAAAAAAAAATAATAATTTAAAAATTAGTGTCTCCACATGTTCCAGAAAGGAGGCGAAAGGCTGTTTTTGGAAGATTGCTGGATATGAAACGATTTTACATTTCTTTCTGTAGATCTATATACATTGCTTCATTTATAGCTGCATGGATATAAGTTCCTCAATCTCATTGGCTGCCGTAAAAATTTGGAATATGTATTTGCATTTTTAAAGCTCCCGACTACTTGAAATAATGCTTAACTTTTTTTATGTTCCTAATCTATACAGTATTAGCTAGACCATCAAACTTGCTACTGGCCCAAATGTGTAGAAATGCTAGCAATATTCATCATCTCAGTGGATATAGTAGTTATACTCCTTAATAAAATCCATAAAAATTAATGAACTAATTTTCTATCAGAGGAAAGTAAAAATAGGAAAGTATTTATAGTTGAGACTCCACCCTTAAACAGCTGTGCTTAGCATTTGGAGCTTAGATGTGGGCACTGGGGAAAATAAGATCTTCAATGCCATTCAACTCCTTAGTTATAGTCACTAAAATAACTTGAAATATAGAATTAGACATTTCATTCTAAACATGCTCCCCTATTTAGGCTGATTTCCTGGGATTTATTTTAACACTACATTAACCATTTAAATGTATGTATATTTTTACTTACTTTGGTCTTTCTGCCTAGGACAACAGCAGAAGCCTTTTGTCATATATTGTTTCCTATTATCTTCGAAATTTTGATGAGGTACGACAGTTTTTTGCATATAGGTAATTTTTGGGGGGTCGGGGGTTTAGTCTTTGTTGTAAATGATTTGGCATTGTTTGTTTTTGCGGTTTTGCCATCCCTGCTATCGTATGATTCTTATCGATCTCAGCGCTGATTGGTTTAAGATAATGTGGGGTTTGTTTGTGTTTTTTTTTGCTAACGAATTAGGACGCCGGCAAAGAGCAGTGTGTTTTTCCGTTACCCGAACCTCAGGACCTGTTTCAGGCTTCGCAGATGAAGTTTGAGGATTTTCAAAAAGATCTCAGAAAACTAAAGAAGGACCTGAAAGGTAATGGAGAATCTTAAAGAAATTCATGTTTGTTAGTCATGCTTTTTTTTTTTTTTTTTTAATGTTATTGATTTTTTACAGAGAGGAAGGGAGAGGGAGAGTTAGAAACACCGATGAGAGAGAAACATGGATCAGCTGCCTCCTGCACACCTCCTACTGGGGATGTGCCCGCAACCAAGGTCCATACCCTTGACCGGAATCGAACCGGGGACCTTTCAGTCCGCAGGCCGATGCTCTATCCACTGAGACACACTGGTCAGGGCAATCATGCTTTTTTTTTTTTAATAAGAGAAGCTAGACTTTTTGATGTTCTTGAACAAAAAGTCTTTCAGAGCCTCGTAGAACTGAAAATTGTTTCGTATGGGTAAAGAAGATTTTTTTTAAACCAATAATCTTATTGTTTTGTTGTGTAAAAAGCTGGTTATTTGAATAGTAATCTCTTTCATGAGGAGCAAATTTGTCTGGTGTTTACAGCCAAGAACACTTGTGTATTTCATCTTGTCATCGTTGACAGATGACCAGGTCCTCCTCCCAGCCCTCCCTTCATACACTTGCCCAAGACTTTCTAGCCTGTGAACTTTTCGGGGCCAGAACATCTTCTTTCACATACATGGTCAAAAAGCACACGTGTTGTATGTCTTGTTAGTTTGCGAAGCCTTATATCATTTTGAAGTCCGAAATGCGTCAGATAAGAGTAATATTTACACAAAAGCACACAGTTTACCCTTTTAAAAATTACGTTGCGGTTAAAATCTCTTTTATTCCATGGCCATGAGGTTTCTTATTGTTATGGAGCTGAGAACCCCAGGAAGCACAGACAGGGAGTGAGTGAATGTCCGTGAATTTTCACTGGATGTGTAACTGCAGGAGAAGAGGCGTGGTTACCCCTGTCCAAAAACCCAGCCGGATGATGTAACTTTTTAAGAGATTCTACCCAGTTTGGAAATGCTTATCCAAACTGACTTGTAATGAAATGCATGGGGTTTTATATATTCTGGTCGCGGATGCTTTCCTATGGGTTAAAATCAACACAATAACATTGCATAGTTGGCATGCAGTTCCTGAACACTCATCGCCCATTATTAGGAGCCTGACGCAGATGGGGCATTTGTGGGTGCATGGGTACCCTCAAATATGGGTGTTCATTTATTGAACCCAAGAATGACAAGTTTGTTTAAAAAATAAATAAAATTATGTTGTGTTTGTGTAAGCCTGTGTTATTATGTATGTAAGTATGATTTTTAAAAACAATAAAAGACAAACCGTATAGAATATTTATCTTCCTTCAACATTATACCACAGATATCGGTTTACTGGTTTGCTTATTAATATCTCCCTCTCTCAGTGCTAGGGGCATTTCTGGGGGGGGGCAGAAAAATACTTTATACTTCCAATAACAATTCAGTCTTGCAAAGTAGGACTTCATAGTTTACAGGGGATTGGAGAAGAGAGAGGAATGGCGATCTTACTCCTAGGGAATGTACGCTTATGATGGGAATGATACCTCATTTATTTTTCATATCTACATGCTTTCTTCCTGTAGTTATTGAATATACAGGTAACCATGGAAATTGCAAGTTCTCGCAAGACTTAGAGCTAGACAGGGAGAACTAACAGGCACCAGATAGTGGGTTTGAGAAGGACCAATAGTCACTGCTCCCCCCAACCCCCTTGCCCACCGGTCAGTCCGGAAGGTCGTGCCGTCTGGTCTAATTAGCATATTAGCTCTTTATTATATAGGATAAGGCCAACTTCTTGGAAAGGTGTATTTCCTCAGTGAGAACCTAGAGCATTTGGCCCCTATACTATTTTCTCAAGTTCGTGCCTAGTTTGTGAATATGGGGGGCCCTAGAAGTGGAGGGCTCTCGTGACCAAATAAATCTGAGGAGCGACCTTGTTCTCTGAAAGAAGGTCTAGCAGCAGTTCTCAGGTTTATTTCCCCCAGAGCTTTTTTTTTTTTTCACAGAATAGCTGCTAGGTTCTCTGGTTGGCGGAATTTTAAGAAACGCAGGCCTTGCCCGACCAGAGTGGCTCAGTGGTTGAGTGTCGACCTATGAACCAGGAGGTAATGGTTTGATTCCTAGTCAGGGCACATGTCCGGGCTGTGGGCTTGATCCCCAGTGGGGGTGTGCAGGAGGCAGCTGATCAGAGATTCCCTCTCATCATTGACGTTTCTATTTCTTGCTCCCTCTTCCTCTTCACTGTCAAAAGGAAGGAGGGAGGGAGGGAGGGAGGGGAGGGGAGGGGAGGGAGGAAGGAAGGAAAGAGAAGGAAGGGAGGGAGGGAAGGAGGAAGGAGCAGTGTAGGCCTGGTTTTGTGTTAGTGACAGAATCATGGCATTCCCGCTGAGCAGCTTGTAGGGAAGGCGGGGAAATGAAGCTACAGTCCACGAAATAATGCAATCACGTCTTCTGTGCTTGTACAATGAGAACGGCTTGCGCTCTTTACAAGGCTGTCACACACTGAGGTCTCCTTTAAACACTGACAAAATTCATAATTGAATCGTTTTTTTTTTTTTTTTTTGCTTTTCCAAAATTTGAGGTTTTGTACAGAAAAAAAAAAAAAAGACATTTTACAATAAGGGAGGGCATCTTCTGAGCTCAGCCTTAATGAAATTTAATTTCCGGGAAGGATTCAGCATGAGTGCACCATTTCATTTCAACGAGGCATAAAATAAGAACCCCTCATGTCCCTTTTTGGAATGAGATGGGTATAAATAGATTTGTGCATTCATCTGATTAATGGGAGTCAGATGGGAGATTATTGGGTTATGCTGTTAGATATAATTAGTTCAAAATAACGTCTTTCTTGATAAATGTAGCCTCAATAAATAAATAAATAAATGCAGTCTATTAAAACGTATTCCTCCTATGTGGTTAAATGAGATGATTCATTTAAAGAAGATTCAAATATCCTGTTCACCTTCTGCCAGAAGCGAGTTGTTTTAAGAAGGTTTTTAAAAAATGCAAGGATCCGTGTAAAGAATGGATCCAGATCCTTTCCATCTAATAAATATCCAATACATATTGTCTATTCATAACAAGGAAAAAATAGAATAAGTAGTGTGAGGTAAAGAGGTAAGAAAAGTCATTCGGACACTCATTTTCTGGCTAAATCACTTCCTCTTAGGTTTCTTAGAGGGCTGACTTTTATTTTCAAGGAAAGACTGAGAGAGAATGCTGATGGCTCAGACATACGAACAAGACAACGGACTCTCCTGTTTGCATTTAGAAGGGCAGAACATCCACGCTGTCTGCTTCCTGTGCTTGCTGCCAAGATTTCCACAGCCCTGGGGTGCTCCCATGGCCCTCTGAGCTCAGGGGCATGTGGTTGCTTAAGCAACCTGATCTGCTTTGATCTCTTCGGGTTGTCAGCAGCTTTCCTTGACGTGGTTTTGCCAAATGGCTGTCCCAGGGCCTGTCCTGGGTAGAAAGTGTAGCACTTGCCCCATGACTGCAGCCCACTCAGCACTTCCAGAACTCCGAGTAATTAAGTTCCCGGAAGTGGGCGAGGATGCTCCCTGCGAATTCTCTCCTGTCCCCTCCTCCCCGCCCTTCCCCTTCCATCCCTGACTTGAACAGGTTTCAAATGAATGGACTCCGTCTTCAAGTTGAAGTAGTGTCGGTGTCCGGAGGTCTGAGCTCTATAGGAAAAACAAGACTTTTAACTTGTTCATATGGATTTACATGTGTTTATGCCAATTATGTTGACAATGGCAAATTTCTGATATTTTTTTTTGTTTGAGGAAAGAAAACATGACATTATAAATTCAGTTCAAAGGCAGTCAGTAGCTTCTTTTAAAATCACTTTCTATGATGATTTTATTTATTTTTTTATTCTTTTTAATATATTTTATTGATTTTTCACAGAGAGGAAGAGAGAGGGATAGAGAGTTAGAAACATCGATGAGAGAGAAACATCGATCAGCTGCCTCCTGCACACTCCCCACTGGGGATGTGCCCGCAACCAAGATACATGCCCTTTGCTGGAATCGAACCCGGGACCCTTGAGTCTGCAGGCCAACGCTCTATCCACTGAGCCAGACCAGTCAGGGCTCTGTTATGATTTTAAAATGAATATCAGTTCAACATGGGAACATCAGCCAACATTGAAAAACATAGGAAATATATTTATCTGCAATCCTACAGTTAATGATAAGTAACCTTAGTATTTTGGTATATTTTTATCTGGGGTCTAACCCTCCATGTCTTCTGACTTCTCTTTCAAATTTACCCCCCTCCCTACCCCTTTTGATATGATCATCATGCATTCCTCAACATTGCCTTTCAATTCATTAATTCTCTCTTTGACTCTGTCCAATCTGGTGTTTATATTGCCGATGCAACTTTATTTTAAAATCACAATAATTATTTTTTGTTTCCAAGATTTCTAGTATGGTGTTGTTTTGTTTTGATCATATCTATGTTCACCATTAAATTAATTTTTGTTCTTATTCTGCATAGTATTTTCCCTTGACCCTTTTTATACTTATAAAGATATGTTACTGTCCTTTTTGGATTTTCGTAGTTTTTGTTTCATCTGAGATGAATTCCTCCTTTATTTGTTAATACTTATAAGCTGTCTTTCTACTCATTAATTTTCTTTGTGGTATTAGAATGTTGATTTAAAACAGTTGTTAGAAAATTACAGCTTGGGGGCTGACTGAGGCCTGTTCTTATAAATAAAATTTAGTGGGAACAGAGCCATCCAGCCCCAATCATTTATGCTTTGTCTGCGATTGCTTTTGAGCTACAACGGAAGAGTTGAGGAGTTGTGACAGGAACTTATCTATCCATCTGTCTTATGTTCCCTGTTTTTCTCCTAACTCCCCAAATCCTGCACTTTCTTGATTTTTTCCATTGCTTTGACTTGGCCTGCCTTTGGTCAGAACCAGACCTTCTGGTCGGCAGCTTGGGGATCCTGCCCTGTGGGCACATCGGGTTTATTGCAGAGTTTGTCTCCAAAGGAGTGAATGACTTGGCTCCGATCAGGTCTGGATAGCTGTGTGTCTATTCTTGCTGCCCCAGGCACACAGCTGCATAGGGGCTGGAGCTGTTCCCCCCTCCTTCTATGGCTCGGGGAGCCTCTTCCTAGCTCTGGGTTTCTAGTAGTGACACTAGTTCCATTCTCTTCCATCACTGGTCTCTACCTCAGCCAAGATCTTTACCCTCCCCCATGCGCACTTTAGTCACTCCTTGCTTGGGGTCTGTTTCTTTCTTTTTTTAAAGAAATATATTTTATTAATTTTTTTTTACAGAGAGGAAGAGAAAGGGATAGAGAGTTAGAAACATCGATGAGAGAGAAACATCGATCAGCTGCCTCCTGCACACCTCCTACTAGGGATGTGCCCGCAACCAAGGTACGTGCCCTTGATCGGAATCCAACCTGGGACCCTTTAGTCCACAGGCCGACGCTCTGTCCACTGAGCCACACCGGTTAGGGGGTCTGTTTCTTAACTTGGGCTTCTCTATTCTTTCTGGTTCAAAGAGTTATTAATTTTTTTGAAGCATAATATGGCTGTTTGGTTTTCTTTTTTAATGTCCTCCTGCATTGCTCTGGGTTTTCAAAAGAAGGAAGTTTTAGTCTATTAATGAATTCATCATTCCAGTTGACTGGACTTTACTCTTATACATTTTTTTTTAGTGAAAATTTTAATAGCATTTTCCGGGCCACTTACTATAATTTTAAACCCATTTAAAATGGTTTCATAAATATCTATCTTCTTTTAATTTAATGAGGGATTTGATTCTTGTAAGAAATTATCTCTTTCCAATTCTGCCTAGTCTTCAGAAATATTATGTTGAACATCCTTATTCATAACCTTTTTACTCTATTTTCTCTTAATATAGATTCTTAGAATTCTAATTACTAGATTAGAGACAATGAACATTTCTTTTTCACATTCCTGATACTCATTATCAAAATGTTTTCTAGATGGGCAGCTTAAGAATCTAATGGGTAGGTTATCTCATAAGATTTATGAAATTTAGATCAGTGAGGAATCAGAGATATTATAGTCTAATACTTAATTATCATTTGACAAATGTTTATTATTAAATCACTGGAAAAAAAAAAAAAGCACACCATAGACTCTTCCCTCATAGCTGTTAGACAAATAAGAGGACCAATGGTTATGCGCATACATATATCATTATGGTATAACAAGGATTTTTTAGTTCTGTAAATAAGATATTACAGAAACACAGAGGAGGTAGGGATTACATGTACTTGGAAAATTATACCTAAGTTGGACTTTGAAAGATCAATAACATTCCATCCAGGGGAAAGAAGAATAGAATTTCAAACATGGGAAGGAACATGAGGGAAGTCACCAGTGTTGAGACTAGTCAGGCTCTGATTGTCTATTGACCCATGAGGTCAGGGGTTTCTCAGGATTCAACTTGAGGAATACACAATATTCAGATGTGAAATTTGGCCCATTGCAGCAGAATTTGTAACGAAGGTCAGAACTGAGCATGCGTATGGTCTGAAAAAACCTCCTTGCTGATAGTTTTGATGTGTCTTGTGATATGCCCCACCCACTCACAGTGAGTCCATAGTCTGTTTTCTATTAAATTCCCTACTAAAAATCTCAGGGAATCCTTGACATAAAAGTGCCGCAACTTAAAAATTGCTATTCTAAGATATATTTTAATTAGAAAATAATTAAGAGCCAAATCTTTTAAATGATAGCATGGCTTATGAAAGAGTGGAAGGGGTGCTAATGGAATTGTTCGTGTTGAGCTCTATTCTTTCTTTTATTAAGTTTTTAAAAAACACTTTTATTGCCTTCAGAGAGGAAGGGAGAGGGAGAGAGAGATAGAAACATCAGTAATGAGAGAGAATCATGGATCGGCAGCCTCCTGCACGCCCCACATTCGGGATCGAGCACGCAACCGGGGCCTGTGCCCTGACCGGGAATCAAACCATGACCTCCTGGTTCATAGGTGGGTATTCAACCACTGAGCCACACAGGCCGGGCAGAATTAGCATTTATTGAGCACCTTTTATTGCCCTGACAGTTTGCTTGAAGCTTGGAGGGAAAAAATGAATGATACATGGGCTCTTGTACTTAAAGAACATGTTGTGTCGTGTAGTTCAGAAGCCAACATGCAAACAGATAATTACACTCTAACATAGTAAGCCTGATGCTATCTAATTGGTTAGAAATCGCCATTAGGATGGAGTCATGACGTGTGAAGACTTTACAGGTGAAAACACGTATGGAAGGAAATGTTAGCAGGGGAATCTTCCACTCCCATGGCATGAGATGAGCGCGTCCTCGGCATTGCGGACGATCCCACGTGACTCACATACAGGCTGTGTGCAGGGGAGTAGAAAGTGATAAGCCCACAGGGATACATACCCACCAGGTCACAAAGCCAACATAGCCATGCTGGGCAGGAAGACTCTAAGCGGATGAGGGCGGGGGATGTATTTGGAACATGGAGGGAGGGGGTGGTGTAGGAGAATGAAGGGGGCACAGAAGCATTTCAGGAAGGAGAAAAGTCTATTACTCCTGCATTCTTGGCGTATCCCTCGTGTGAGAAGAGAGTACGCACGCCCACTGTACAAGTTTATAAGGACACTAGAGGCCCGGAGCATGACATTCATGGAAGGGGAGGGGGGGGTGCGGGACGGGGAAAGAGGCAGTCTCCTCAGCCTGCCTGCACCCTCTTGCAGTGTGGGACCCCTCAGGGGATGTCCAACTGCCACTCCCCTGTGGGGAGCTGGCCGAAGCTGGCAGTTGGACATCCCCCAGGGGTCCTTAGTGCTGCTGTTGAGGCAAGAGACACTTGTAGGGACCTATCCTCTGCACGACCTCTGCACTTGCCTCTACATGAGCCCGGCTTCTGGCAGAGTAGTGCTCCCCCTGTGGGAGCACACTGACCACCAGGAGGCAGCTCCTGCATTGAGTATCTGCCCCCTGGTGGTCCGTGTGCATCATAGGCTCCAGTCGTTCTACCATTCGAGCAATTTGCATATTACCCTTTTATTATACAGTATTATTATATAGGATTACCTTTTATTCTAAACCCACTATCCAGCCACTGAAGGATTATACTTAGGGACCTGGAGTGATCATGATTTATGTCTTGAGACTATTGCAAGTGTCAAATTTGGGAGACTTAGGAAGGAATGTCCATAAAAGATAATAGTGATTACAACCCAGAAGGGAGCGGGAGAAAAGAGATGGAAAGAACTAAACATGTGTTTCTGATTTTTAGGGGCAGTGAGGGTGGTATAAAGTAATTATTTAAGTTTTTCTGCGTACTAGGTAATACGTAAGTACTTCCTAAAGAATGGTCTCACTCCAGAATTTCCATGGCGTCAGTTCTGGGTAGTTACTATCATGTTTTTCTGCTTGAGATGTTTATACTTCTCTACATCCGCTTTGGAAAACGTGTTTTCATTTGTGATATTTCCCCCAAAGCTAATAGGTTTCTCATATCTTTCTTTCTTCTCATCTTTCCTCCCCTCCCTCCGTAATAATACACATGCGTACTGGGCTCATATGGACGTTTCTCAGGTTTCTTAGACTTTCCATGCTGTAAATCTCTTGAAACTTCATTAAACTCGGTAGTAATTTTGCCCTGTGGAAGAGAGAGTTAATGAGAAGAAAATGAAGTTGTCAACCACTTAATTTTAAGAGCTGATGTCATTTATTCATTTTAGGGGGGAAAAATAGTGAAGTCGTATTTCCTCCTTTTCACTAATCACTTCTTTTTCGTACTGCACTGCCTTGAAAAAAGACCCCGAAAAGCAATGAGTTAAAGGTGATTAGTTCTCCGACATTTGAGTTGAGATGCCTTTTATTTCTTCTTCTTGTCTGATCGCTGTGGCTAAGACTCCAGTACTGTGTTGAATAAGAGTGGGAACAGTGGGCACCCCTGACTTATTCCTGTTCTTAAGGGGACCGCTTCTAGTTTTTGCCCCGGGAGGATGATGTTGGCTGTAGGTTTGTCGTACATGGCCTTTATTATGTTCAGGTATGATTCCTCTATTCCCACTTTTCTGGGAGTTTTTATCCAAAAAGGGTGCTGGATTTTGTCGAATGCTTTTCCTGCATCTATTGAGATGATCACGTGGTTGTGTTTCTTTTTAATCTTTCAATTATTTATGTGATGCATCACGTGTATTGATTTGCGGATATCGTGCCAGCCTCGCATCCCTGGAATAAACTGGAGAGAAACCCGAAGATTTTCCAAGAAATCAAAAATCCATAGGGGGGAAAAAAAAGTGTAGTGTTTTCCACCGGAGTGGAATGTTCTGTTGCACGAGGTATGCAAGATTTGTTTAGAAGAAGCAAAAGGAGAAAAAAATAAAACCATTGATGGCTCTATGACACCCACCATGCAGCACAGATCCTGACCGTGGCGTAGAGATCACCTCCCCTAGGGCCAGGGCTGCAGGTTGGTTCTGGCAGTCGTTCCTGCAGACCAAGTGTGGAGGGAGCCTCGTCTCCCTGCTCTTCCAATTGGTCTGTAAGCATCTCATCGACCGCCTTGCTCTTCTCTCAGTAGCTACGAGGTTTCTGTTTTTTAAAAGCCACTGCAGAGTCCTGTCCAAAGCAGGCTGACGTGGGAAGCCGCTGGGTCTTATAAAGAAGAGTTTCAGGTCTCATCAGCCTTCTTTGTTCTTTGTGTCTGATGTGGCTTCCTTCAGACTTGACGAGTCAGGTTTACGGATGCCGGTAAAACCTTCTGGAAGCTCCCAGAAAAGCAGCGACTCGAAACTGGGCAACATGGATTGAGGGAGCGTGGAGACGTGGAAGTTACAGCGGGAATATTCCAGATTCCTAAAAACATCCCCCCTGCCCCAGAAGCTCATGATGAGGGCTCATTTCTGAGCGTGGTGTGTGTAGCTCTTATTTTAATCGGATGTTGATACGATGATGTTGGCTGAGCCCCCAACATGCCAATCTGGGCATTGGAACCCCTTTTCCAGTGGCAACATTGGCGAGACTTTTGTCCTTCCTCTCCTCTGGCTAGATTTGTCTTAATTTTGAGAGCCTCTCTCCTGCTTTCCACGGTTAGGCCTTTTACACAATATAAAACCTTGTTGGATCAGGAAGGTTTTAAATTAAACAAAAGCCTACATGGCTGGAATTACTCAGTTGTGCCAACTGCCTTTAACAGATTTTAAGAAAAATATTTGGATTTGACTGTCGTGCAGTTTTCCAGGAACTCTATCTCATGTTATGTTTTTAATAATGTGACTAAATGACCCTTTACGTTTGTGAGAGCACAGTGGTCGGTATTTTTTTAAAAAAATTCACATAGTTGCCCTGACTGGTTTGGCTCAGTGGATAGATCATCAGCCTGCGGACTGAAGGGTCCCAGGTTCGATTCCCATCAAGGGCATGGACCTTGGTTGCGGGCACATCCCCGGTGTGGGGGGTGTAGGAGGCAGCTGATGGATGTTTCTCTCTCATCGATGTTTCTAACTCTCTACCCCTCTCCCTTCCTCTCTGTAAAAAAATTAATAAAATATATTTAAAAAATTAACGTAGTCTCCAGTTTTGAAGATGATAATAGCCAGGATGATGCTATGCACCAAAATGCACTATAGTCAGGCGAAGAATGGGGTCCAGTCTTATACATTTCCTTATGCAACATATTGATATACTAGTGTATCATTGAACATATAAGTATGTCTGCAAGAAGTGTGCATATACAAGTCTATACAGACTCTAGAGCTTTACATTTTGTTTTTCAAGTTATCCAACAGGCTTTTCCTTCTGCATATAATCAATAAGACAACAGCCACCCACAAATAATTGTGCACATTATATATCATCACAGTGAAGAGCGTTAGTCATGTGGGTTGGCATTCGGGGCACTCGGTTTAAGACTTACCCGCTGTTAGCTGTGACCCACCACTGGAGGCTTAATGTCCAGGTTAAGGGAAGTCGTGGTCGTTGGCATAGTTGACAGTACTGAATTTCACACAAGGTTTTAGTGCTTCCTCTGAATTTCAAACACTGGGCACACAGAGGTGACCTCGGGGAATGCAGACTGTAACAGAGATAGGGACATGTCAACAATCAATGCAATAAGATAACATCATTAATAGCTATCTTTTTTTGAGAGCTCCTTAACCGTCAGCTCAGTGCTTAGAGCTCAAGTGCCTGGTCTTCATTAGCCCGATTTCTAGTTGAGGAATTTGGGGCTCAGATAATCTAAGGACTAGCTCAAGACTGCCTAGCTACTGTTAGAACCAGACCTAAATGCAGATCTATTTTACTTGTATCTCTCCTTTTAGCTTATATCTTTCACACATGCTCAGTAGAAGAGGGACGCACAACATTCAGGGGATGGGGGCTGGTGCTAGGTGAACCTTGCTGAGGTAGTTGTGTATGGATGGACAAATCAAAGTTCAACAATTGAGCATAAGGAGTAAGAGTTCATGAGGGGGTTGACTAGCGTGTACAAGGCCTGGGGACATTCCAATAGAGATGCCATTTCCAGAGGAATGAGAAATTCAAATTGACAGGAGAGTCCAGTTCTCTTTTCCATTCATTCCGCAGATAATCGTTGAATGCCTGTTGCCTGCCAGCGAATTTTTAAGTCCTAGCAAAAAAAAAAAAAAAAAAAGTGGAGGAGTGAGTAAATAAAGAATGATAGGAGATGAGGGCACTCATCTGTCCTATAAGAGCCTGGAGTTCTGTGACTCACTGCAGATCTGGACTATCTAGGGTGGTTCTACCAGAACCTACTTTAAAAGCAAACTCCAGACATATCATTTTGCAGGGAGACCGTGTAGAGAGACAGACAGATTTCTGCTCAGTGTAGAGTTGAGGATTCTAATCATTACAGCAGCTCAGTGAGGAAAAGATGCAGAGATAGGAATAGCCATCACTCAAAACTTGGAGATCCGTGACAAGCATCTTCTGTGGCTTCCAAAAGGAGGACAGGAAGTAAGATGAGGTTGCCAATAAGTGACCTGAGAGTTTTTCTGGATCTAAAACTCTATTGGTTCCCCTCGTGTGTGAGGAAATCTACTCTAAGTAGAGGGGAAAGATAGAAGCCATAGAAAAGATAGCTTTTGCTGGTGTTTATATGAAGAATACAGTTTATAGGAGCCAAAAATGTAACTTAAAATATAATTTCCCCTCATTTAAAATATGTTACCCCTTCTCATCTGCTGTATCTTCAGTTGTTTAAACATTGCTGAGTAAAAACGCAGATCTGCAGACGTGGCACAGTTGAGAAGACGTGGTCATGGTTAGTCTCTGCTTTTCTAACCAATGACCTCTTCTAAGGCACCAGGCCCATTAGATGACCTTCTGCAGGCTGCTGATGGGAGGGTATTCTATGGCTGCATTGACTTCCAGGCATACTATAGCATCGAGAAGGAGGGGACAGGCGTACTTCCATTTTCTAATAAAAAGTGTGAAATTGAACAATTGTCACTAGCAGTCAAAATATTAATCTTTCTTGACTCAGGTGCCTAAGGTCTGAAAATCAGACCAGGTGAGAGATTGCATTCTCCCCCCCCCCCCCCCCCCCCCCCCGCCATCTTTCTCCCGTCCTCCGTGCTGGCATAATCTACTAGATGCTAGGCGACTGGCATTGTACTTTTCTCATTGTGATGGAAAAGGAATTCATTGAAAACCATCTATAATAATAAAAGCGTAATATGCTAATTAGACGGGATAGCCAAACAACCTTCCAGATGATCTTCTGGACGAAGCCGGGGCTGCGAGGGCTGAGCCCCTTGCACGAATTTCGTGCATTGCGTCTCTAGTATAGGATAAGGCAAGCTCCCTGTGGCAGGGATTTTTTTCACTTCAAGTCTCTTCTGTTCATGGCAGTAATCATAGGGCCTAGAGAGGGACCTTGAACACAGTAGGTAGTCAGTCCATATCTGTATCTTAGAGCAGAGGTCCGTGAGACCCAAAAGGTTGGGGACCGCTGTCTTAGAGGAATAGGTTGGGTAGCAATTAGAAATGACTCAAAGACTTTTGGGAAAATTTCTTCATGTGATTTTGCCAGAAAGAATTCACCAAGAAGGGCTTATTTCCTTTCACTGACGCACCGTTTCCCCTCTTCTATAGGAATGTATATATGTTTAGAAAACTCATCCATTTAGGATATGATTAAGTATATCTGATTACACATCTGTAGACATGAATGGGCATAGAATTTGCAACTACACAGGGCTGTCCCGAGTGATACATCCTAAAGGAAGCTGACGGCTAGCACCTTCTCACCATCGCACTGCCGTGTTTCTGACAAGTAGCCCACTGCTTTCAGAAATGTGAACTTTGGAATAAGCCTGTATGAGAAGTTAGTGGGTAATAATGACAGCGATGATGATAGGAAACAGCACATGGTGGGCACAGTATTGGGACACTTTCCATCTCTTCATTGATTCGATCCTCATAACAACGCTGAGAGGCAGACCCCAGGCCCTCCCTTCTCCTGATGCGACGGAGGCTCAGTGTTACGTAACTTGCCCAGGTGACACTCTGTGGAAGTGACCGAATTGGAGTCACAGACTCTTTTTAAAAAAAAATTTTTTAAATTGATTTCAGAGAGGAAGGGAGAGGGAGAGAGAGAGAGAGAAACATTAATGATGAGAGAGAATCATGGATCAGGTGCCTGCTGCACGCCCCCTACTGGGGATCGAGCCTATAACCTGGGCCTGTGCCCTGACTGGGAATCGAACCCTGACCTCCTGGTTCATAGGTTGATGCTCAACCACTGAGCCACACTGGCTGGGCTGGAGTCACCAACTCTTAGGGATGTCTTTTCACAGTCCCCTCATGAAGCCTTGCTTATAGACTTGTCATGTCAGCATTTGGTGTTTCCAACGTATGTGTAGGACATACGTCCCTTATGGTGGTTGACAGGACAAGTCTAACTTTCGTTCCTGAGGTTTTGAGGTTGTTTGGACGCCCCATCGCCATCGACGATGCTCTGAACAGCGTGTCTCTCTGATTGCAGCCTGCGAGGTGGAGGCGGGGAAAGTGTACCAGGTGTCCTCCGAGGAGCACATCCAGCCCTTCAAGGGGAACATGGAGCAGTTCATCATCCAAGGTACACGCTGGGGGGGTGGGCTTGCACATCCTCCCTCGTCAGCAGAGGGCAAGGAGGCATGAGACAAACACACGCTGGTTTCAAAGGGACCGACACCCCAGAGAAACACATTGTGTTTAACCATTTGTCATGCCGTGGTGAGAGACTCGCATTTGCTCAGCATGCTGTTTTGTGAATCATGTTCATTATTATCATTGTTCTTTCATGATGATGATGAATAAAATAGACTAGAGGCCCGGTGCACAAATTCATGCACCAGTGGGGTTCCTTGGCCTGGCCTGCAGGATCAGGCCGAAACTGGCTCGCCGACATCCCCTGCAGGGTCCCAATTGCAAGAGGGTGCAGGCCAGGCCGAAGGACCCTACCAGTGCATGATGGGGGCTGGAAAGAGGTGTGGGAGGTTGGTCAGCTGGAGAAGGACTGCAGGAGAGCTCCAAGGTGTGTCTGGCCTATGTAGCTCAGTTCCGATCGGCAGGACCCCAGCAGCAAGTTAAACTACCGGTTGGGGCATCTGCCCCGTGGTGGTCAGTGCATATCATAGCGACTGGTTGATCAGTTGATTGTCTGCCTCCTAGTGGTCAGTGCATGTCATAATGAGCGGTTGAGCAGCCTTAGCATATCATTAGCATACTACGCTTTGATTGGTTGAACAGCCAACCAGTCGATGGGACACTTAGCATATTAGCCTTTTATTATATAGGATAGGATATTGGTTAAATAGCTTACTAGTATATTGTTAAAGACTTTAAAATTGTTAAACTTTTTAAAAATTGATTTCGGAGAGAAAGGGAGGGAGAGAATGAGCTAGAAACATCAATATTGAGAGAGAATCATGGATCGGCTGCCTCCTGTATGCCCCCTAATGGGGATGGAGCCTACAACCTGGGCATGTGCCCTTGTCCAGGAATTGAACTGTGATCTCCTGGTTAATGCTCAGCCACTGAGCCACACTGGCCGGGCTTATATTTTTTTGATAGAAAAGTAGATATCCTTCTATGTTTGCACTAGGGTTTGACCTCAGTTCATCCTGGCATTTATTTGGTTTGTCAAAATATTGCAACCAAATGCAAAGTATGTTGATGTTTTTCAGATCTTCAAAACATTATATGCAGTTTTTAAAATAGAGGATGTACAGATTTCTCTGGATACTTAACACCTTTTTTTCCCCAAGGAGCTTAAAAACCCCAATATTTTCTCACTGGCTTTTCCTATATTCCTTTGAGTTAAGCAGGGATGAGAAATTTCAGAAGAGGTTAAAGAGACAATTTGTTTAAAGAGAAAAAATGTGTTAAAAGTCTCACTGTTTGAAGTCACCGAAACTTACAATTATTTCCATGCGTTCGCTGCTCAAAACCTTTCGTCCTTGGAACATCCCATCTCTTCTGGAGATCAGATTTGTGACATGTCATATGCTTGGGGACAGTTCTCGCTGTTTCAGGAATTCTTGTAGAGGCTGACATGGTGTGAGGCTGCAGCCGCGTACTGCTTCATCCTCTGTTAGGATATGGTTTTATACGTTGTTTAAGTGTCATTAGTGATGATTTACAATGAATGAGGCATGCTGGAATTTGATTAAACATTAAGAACAGATTTTTTTTTTTTAGATAGGAAAAGACCATTTAGTCATTTAATAAAATCATGATGACCCAAAGAGAACATGAAACATGAAACAGAATATGAAAGAGATTCATAAATCAGAGTGGCTGTCATTTCCAGATTTTCGAATCCTCATGACTTGGAGTGGAAAATCTACTCACTGATTCCCGAGGAGTCCTTTGTCTGAAATCATAGTCCTGTCGTTATTATATCGAAGGACCCTGTGTGCTTGCTCCACTCTTAACAGTGAATAAAAATGAGTCTTGCTTTTTCCATTCAATGTGGTTTTAGAAGCAAAAACATGTCATTTTAGGAAATGATGTAGGTAAAAGTATGGGATATTGTTTTGTTGCTGTGGGAAGAAAGGAGCCCTAATGCGATGATTCATAAAAAGAAAAAAGAAAAAGAATTGAAACAATTTTCTGGATTTCACATCTACAATGTTGGCGAGGGTCGCCCATATAGTTGTTCACATTATTTATGGTTTATTATCTAATATGCGCCATCTGTATTTTGGAGACCGGGCACTGAAATCTGTGTAACTATATGGTAGTCATCTTTTGCATGAACAGCAAAGTCACATTTTGAAACCCAGATGGAATCTCTCAATGGAGGATTGGACTTCACACAAGCAGTGTGATTCCTGAGTGGGTGTGGTCACCTAGGAATTCCGGGGGAGGATGACATCTTCAGGAGGGACAGAGAGGACCCCACAGGTGTTAGTATTTCGAGAAGAGAGGTCAGAGGAAAACCAAGAGAGACTGTTGTGCCGGAAGCCAGAGTTCGGAAGAGTTTCAGAGGGGAGGGAGTCATTAGCGTGGGACCTGTTCATGGATGGAAGATTTTTGGGGGGAGAGGGGGTTGGCTTGGGCAAAAATCAATTTCCTGAGCCTTCACCATTTAGGGAAAGTGAGGGAGTACAAGGGAACCCCTCTGCAATGGCTTTTGGAAGGCAGCTATGCTCACCACTATACCACCAACGCTGCAATGGCTTTTGGGAAGCCATTATTCGACAGCTACGCTGATGCCTAAGTGTTCCATTTAAGTGTTTCATCCGAGCCACTATACCTTAGCTAGCTCCAGTTTATGTCCACATACGTGATTTTATGTTTTATGTTTGCATGTGTCACTCTTACGTCAATGTTTGTCTCTCCCTCCCCCTTCCTCTCTCTTTAAAAATCCATTAAACATCTTAAAAAAATACATCTGTTATAAAATTCAGGTATATAATGGGATGTAAGTCTTTCTTAGTATCACTTTCCTCTGTTTTAACCATGTTTGTATTTCATTTCTATCCTTCCAGAGATAATCTATGCATAGAAGCCTATTAATATGTACATGTAAATTTATGTTTATGTATATTTTGCTAGTGAATACATCCTCTACGTGTTGATTTCCCCCATTTTTTATTTTTATTGGGAAACTAGAGGCCTGATGCATGAAATTTGTGCAAGAGTAGGCCTTCTCCCGGCTGCCGGTACTGGCTTCCTTCTGGCACCCAGGACCCAGGCTTCCCTATGACCACTGGCAGGCACCCAGGACCTGGGCTTCCCTCCAAGAGGGAGGCTCCACCCACCCACTGTAGCTTGCTGGTTGGTGGCCTGGGTCTCCCTTTTGGGATGATCATGGAGCCCCCTGATTGATCACCCCTCGGGCTGGTGGCCTGGGCCTCGCTCTGTGGGGCAATCATGGGGTGATGGCTGGGCCCCCAACCAATCGCATTGCATCGCCTTGGCTGGCCTGGTGCCACTGGGTGTCATAGCGTGGTCCCGGATGGTCATCCAGACAGTCGTCTGGTCTAATAAGCATATTACGCTTTTATTATTATAGATATTTTATATTTACATTTTATGTTTTTATATACATCATACATTTTATAAAATGTAAAAGAACATATATGAAGTTGTTGTATATGTATACAACATACGATTTTATATGTTCGATATTCATTTTATGTATAACACAAAAATAAGTATATTTTATTATCCTTTGTACTCTCATGGTTTGCTATAACTATAGTCTATCAAGTTGCCACAGACATTGAATTAGTGAATATTGAACCATTGCTCCCAGTTGCAAATGCAGGGTTAGGTTTCTTCAAGGCTCTGGCCATGTTTTGTCCTCATTTCCATCATTGGATCAACATACCACCTTCTGTGTGCTCATGTTTGAAGATACCTTGTTTATTAGTACATATTGTTGATTCGTTAACACTGAACCCACCGCGGGCCGTGCTGTACCTCACCCCTGCATGGAGCGCATCTAACACGTGGATTTTCTCCGTGAAGCCCGCCCAGCCTTCTAGTTCTCGTGTGCACTGGACAGCACTGCAGCCACGCGGGCAATGGGAGTGACAAAAAAAGCACAAAGATACTGAAAAGTATGTCACAATAGACTGTGAAAATGATTTACAGTTTGGGAGCTGAAAGAAGCAGCTAGAGCCTCGCCTTGCTCAGCGGCAGCTGGCGAAGTGTTGGTCTGGCGACTCAGATTTTCCACTGCTCACGCCCGCGGTGACCACAAAAGCTCTAGAGGGATGGATTTGGGGATTAAAATAAATTTCAGTGAGTGGACACATTCAAAAATGTGGAGTCCATGGATAAGGAGCATCAAATGTACACTTGAAAGGCATACATGTTATAGATAACATAAGGAAGGTTATATATGTATGTATATATTCAACCTAAATGAGATCTAAAGAATTATAACGAAGTGACCAGCCACATATACCCACTCAAGGTGCAGACCTTGATCAGTACGTCCAACTCTTTAATGTATCCTTCCCAATCTTGTGCCTGCGTTCTCTCAGACATGACCACTAATGTGAATTGCAAATGTATCATTTGCATACTTAAAAAAAATTATTTCACCCATTCATCCTTTGACAACCATCAGCTGGTCCTCTAGGTCTGTGGGTCTGCTTCTATTTTGTTTATTCATTTGTTTTGTTTTGTTTTCGATTCTACATATAAGTGAAGACATATGGTATTTGTCTTCGTCTTACTTATTTCACTTAGCACAATATACCCTAGGTCCATCATGTTGTTACAAATGGCAAGATTTCATTCTTTTTTACTGCTGAGTAATATTCCAATATATATGTCTATGTTCATATATGTGTGTGTATATATATGGCATTCTGACATACGTATTCATATCATTTTTATCCATTTATCTATTGATGGACACCTAGGTTGTTTCCATACCTTGGCTGTTGTAAATAATGGTGCATTGAACATTGGGGTGCCTATATCTTTTCAAATTAGTGTTTTTGCTTTCTTCCAGTAAATACCTGAACTGAAATTTCTGGATTGTATGGCAGCTCTATTTTAATTTTTTTTTAGGAACCTCCTACTGTTTCCCACCGTGGCTGCACCAATTTACAATCCCACCAATGACATAGGAGGGCTCCCTTTTCTTCACATCCTCACCAGCACTTGTTATTTATTGCTTTTTTTGATGCTACTCATTCTGACAGGTGTAAAGTAACTTCTCGTTGTGGTTTTGATTTGCACTTCTCTGATGACTGGTGATGTTGAGCATCTTTTCATATGTTTTCAAACATCTGGACGTCCTCCGGAGATATGTTTTCTTTTAAGTCCTCAAGTGAGGAAAAGAAAACACTACGTTTTTTATTGGTTTTATTTTTTTGTTTGTTTTTTTTGTTTTTAACTTTTTTTGTTTTTGTTTTTGTTTTTAAATTTTTGCTTAAAGTATCACAACAAGCGATAGGTAGGTCTCCATTTTTTTCCCTTGCCCTTCCCCCCTCCTCCCCTACCCCCCAGTTTCTTGTGTCTATTGATTATGCTCATATGCATGCGTGCAAGTCTTTCGGGGTTTTTTTTTATTAGTTTTAGAGGGAGGGAAAGCAGGAGGGAGGGAGGGAGAGAGAGTGAAAGAGAGAGATTTGTGAAAGAGAAACATTGATCAATTGTCTCACATTCACACCCTGACTGGGAATCGAAACCGAAACCTTTTGGTGTACCAACTGAGCCACACCAGCTAGGACTCTGTCCATTTGGTGGCAAATTGTATGAGTACCTTAGATTATTTGGATATTAACCCCTTGTCAGATATGTTATTTGTGAATATCTCTTTCATTCAATGGTTTGTCTTTATGTCTTATTGATGGTTTCTTTTCTTGTCTTCGTCTGATTTTGGTATCAGGCTGATATGGGCTCCATAGAATTAGTTCAAAAGCAGTTCTTCCTTTTGGGTATTTTGGAAATCGTTTAAGAGCTATCCTAGTAGATATTGATTCTTCTTTAAATTAAATGTCTGGTAGAATTCATTTGTCTAGCGGTCTGGTTTTATTTGTTGGGAGTTTTTTTTTTTTTAATCACGGTTTCAATTTCTTTGTTAGTAATTTCTGTTTCGTTCTGGTTCCCTTTTGGAATGTTGTTGAGTTTGTTGGCATATAATTTTTTCATAGCATTCTTTAATGATTCTTTGTATTTCTGTGGTGTCAGTTGTAACGTCTCTTCTTTCATTTATGATTTTATTTATTTAGACTCTTTTCTTCTTGATGAGTTTGGCTAAAGGTTTGTCAGTTTTGTTTATTTTTTCAAAGGACCAGCTCTTAATTTCATTGATCTTTTTAAAATTTCTATTTTATTTCTTTTCTCTCTGATCTTTATACTTTCTCATGCAGGTTCGCCAAAAATATAAATTGTAAACATTTTATTAGTTTTGCAAGTCGATGAACTTTGTGTAAGTGGAACTGTAACTGTTCTCTTCTGTGACTTGCTTTTATCTCCATTGAATATTATTTTTTATATTCTTTCATGATTGTGCATACGCCTGTATTTTGTTAATATTGATTTCATGGTAGGTATATACTGCACCACAATTTACTTCTCAGAAAAATGCTTTAGTTCTGGGGTACACGCATATTCTCTTTTTTAGTACTAACCTAGGAGAACAAAGATTTTCTGGGTTATAAGGTTTATGAATCTTTTGCCTCTAAGGCAAAGCCAAATTACTTAATAGTGATTAATTCCAATCTACAGTTATACCAATAGAATTTCCGTGTGTCAGATCCTTGTAAACATTTGGTTCTTAGATTGGCTATATCTGTTATTTAAAGTGGTATTCCATTGTGGGTTTCATATGCGTTTTTCTGATCGTTTATTAGAACTGGTGGATTTTCGTGTGTCTAAAGTTGTTTCCTGTTCTCTGGATGACCTGTTGAGTCTTTCTGACTGTTTTCTGTTGCTTTGCCTTTTGCTTACTGAATAATTAGGAGTTCTTTAGTTAAGTTGTTACAAACACTTCTCTCTCTTTGGACCTCGTCTTTTCATCTTTCTTATAGTGGCAATCGATAGGCAGAAGTTCTGTATTTCCAAATAGCAAATTTTATCAGACTTTTTCTTGATGGTAGTAATGTTTGCCTTATTTAGTAAATCTTTTCCTGCTGTGTGTTTGTAAAGACAGCACTCTATATTTTCCTGTAAAAAATGTCTCGGTTTTTGCTTTTGCATTTAATTCTTCAATCTATCTGATTTTTTAAAATATATTTTATTGATTTTTTACAGAGAGGAAGGGAGATGGTTAGAGAGTTAGAAACATCAATGAGAGAGAAACATTGATTAGCTGCCTCTTGCACACTCCCTACTGGGGATGTGTCCGCAACCAAGGTCCATGCCCTTGACCGGAATCGAACCCGGGACCCTTGAGTCCGCAGACCGACACTCTAACCACTGAGGGCAATCTATCTGATTTTTATGTAGGTACATATTTGATTTTTATGTACAGTCTGCAAAAATGCCTTTTTTCAAACAGATAACGTTATTTAAGCTGTTTAGTACCATGTATTGTTAAAGAATTAACAATATACCAAAGGTGTATGAATTAACAATATACCTACATGTTTAACTCTAACCTTTCTTACGTATGCCATACGCCATTCTTTGCCAGTGTTTCAGTGTTCACTTATGTTTTTTTATAACCAGTACCATCTTCTTTGCTCACCATTCCTTTACTAGTTTGTTATGCTTTCCTTCTGAGTTGGTTTTTCTCCTTTCTGAAGTACACTCTTTAGAAGTTCCCTGGTGTGAATCTGTGCATTGAAAACCCTCTTGTGTTTGTTTTGCTTTTTGTCTGTGTGGAAATTTCCTTCACACCTGTTTTGGGAGATAGGTTTGCTGATGATAAAATTCTGGGTTGCAAGTCATTTCCTTCCCGCATTCGGGATGACGTGGACTCTTTCTCCCCTCCCTGCCTGGGCTGCTCTGCTCCGGTTCTACTTTAGTTTCTAAACTAAATTTATTTGCAAACTGTTTCTGTTGTTGTTGTTTTTCTTTTTCTATTTCTATTATTTGTTTGGGCTCAACGTCAGAGGGCACTGCCAACTGAGAACTGTTTTAAAATGAGCTAGAATGCCCCTCATTGTGGATGGAGGCTCAGGGCAGTGTGATTGCCCCCCTCTCCTCCCCAGGGCCATGGCAGAGAAGGACACATGCCTCAGTGTCTCTTCTCCTGGGTGCGTGGGGGTGCCTTTCTGTTGTCTCTACCCGAGGGAGTGTCTCTTCTGGGCATCGTGGAGGACTCTAGGCCTGTCCACATTTTCCTGTGTGGCCTTTCCAAGGAGAGTCTTGGGTTGCCGAGTGGAGGGCTGCCCCCAAGGCAGTGCTAACACCTTTTGAAGTCTTGTTCCTGATTGTTTTGACTGCTTCAGAGAATTTTCTTTATTTTCCAGCCAACTCAGCCATGCATTAAATTTTATTTTAATCCAATACCTTTATGCACTTTGTTGTAAGACTTTTTGATGTCGAGTTCTTAGTATGGTTGAAAATAGAGGCCTCTCTTGGATATTTATTTTTCAATTAAAATAGCTTCAAGATCATTTTGCGTCCGTACGTTCTTCTTAATGGTTTTGTAGTATTCCATTGGGAAAGGGCAGCAAAATTAACATTTCTTTTCTTGTGAATCTTCTTTCCTACAACATTGCTTTGAAGAGAAAAAATTAAGAGAATAAACGTGTACATTTCTCATAGTTGAACTGCAGGGCCGAAAGCAATATCGGCCTTATTCTTGATGCCTCATTTTTTAAAAAATGTATCTTTATTGTTAAGTATTACAGATATCCCTTTTTTCCCCTCATTGACCCCTTGTAGCCTTCACTCACCCCTGCCCCAGGCCTACACCACCCTATTGTCTGCGTCTATGGGTTATGCATTTAAGTTCTTCAGTTAATCTCTTCTCACCCACTCAGCCACACCCTCCTTCTGAGGTTCAAAAGTCTGTTTCATGCTTCTATGCCTCTGGCTCTCTTTTACTCATCAGTTAATTTTGTTCTTTAGATTCCACATATGAGTGAGATCACATGGTACTTGTCTTTCTCTGACTGGCTTATTTCGCTTAGCACAATACTCTCCAGGTCCCTTCGTCCTTGGAGGGGTAATAGCAGCATGTTGATTGAGAAGGAAATATTTAGAACTGAGCAAATTTAACCATTTGGAATGACAGAGTTTCCCGGTGAATGTTTCAAATCTGTCAGTATACTAATCTTCTGGTTGGCAGAGATGCTCACTGGATATTTCTGGGCCATTAATACGGTTGGGAACATTAGCATTGAGGGAGTATGTCCATGTAGGATATCTCTGATGACCCATTTCTACTCTGAAGATAAGCAACACTGGTGAGGCATAGACCCATGGTCCATAGGCGAGCTCCGTCCATTGTAAATGAGTAATATCTGCGTCAGATATTCAAAAAGCATCTTGACCTTTGAGAGAAGTCATCTAGCCCAGGTGGCAAATTGCCCCGTCTTGTGCCAAATCTGATAGGTGGAGGGTGGCTTCTTTGGAGCCCTGTTTTCAGCATAATTTTCAGATCTTAATTGGATTCTTGAAATTTAAAGAGGAATGATTGATGTATGTATGTCATGGAATAGGGAAGTTTGAGTTATTTCCTTCCATGAGAAGTAATTCTTACATTTTCTCTAAGAAATACATATATATATATATATATATATATATATATATATATATATATATAGAAGGCTAAGTGACCGGCCATATGTCCGTTTGACCGTCCGACTGACCAACTGACCAGCTGGTACATATGACATACACTTAGGACCGAGACTTCTATTATAGAGAAAGGGCAAATAGCGATATTAACATATTTTGTATTTTAATTTTATAATACTTTAATATATATACTATTTTGACATGGAACAGAGTGGGAGAGAAACATTGATGTGAGAGTGAAATATCAGTAGGCTTCCTCCTGCATGTCCTCCCCCCTCACACCAGAAATCGAACCACCAACCCTTCAGTGCACAGGACGATGCCCAACCAACTGAGCCACACCAGCCAGGGCAGTTTTGTGTTTTGATCACTTGAGTCTACAATACAGAATTAATTGGTATTACATTTAATATTGAAAGCTTGGTCTTAACACATGCATTTCCATGTTTTTAGTTAAAGGCCCAGAGAGATATTTTTGAAAATCCTAATTTAAGCTCATTTTGGAATTAATAAGAAGGTGTGCTTGATCTATGTTCAGTAAGTTAGCAGTTACTTGGGGGAAAAAAAAAGAGAATGAGTTGCCCTGAATGTGTCTTTATTTTTATGCTGTATTAGCAAAAATCCAGTCTACAGGTGGGGTAATATATAGGTTTTTGGTATGATTTGATGTAAAAAATTAGATAAACACTTTCCCACTTGGAAATCAATAGCCTTTTAAAATATATATATTTTTTTATTGATTTTTTTTTTGCAGAGAGAAAGGGAGAGGGATAGTTGGAAACATTGATGAGAGAGAAACATCGATCAGCTGCCTCCTACTGGGGATGTGCCAGCAACCAAGGTACATGCCCTTGACCGGAATCGAACCTGGGACCTCTCAGTCTGCAGGCCGACGCTCTACCCACCGATCCAAACCAGTTAGGGCTCAATAGCCTTTTTATAAGGTATTGTCTACAGAATGTAAAACCCATGCGTACATATCATGTTTTCCCACATGTCTCACTGTGAGTATATAAGGAAGCTTTAGCCCGGCCGGCGTGGCTCAGTGGTTGAGCATCAGCCTAGGAACCAGGAGGTTATGGTTCCGTTCCCGTTCAGGGCACAGGCCTGGGTTGTGGGCTCACTCCCCTATGGGGCACGTGCAGGAAGCAGCCGATCCATGATTCCCTCTCATCATTGAACCCTTCAGGGATCAACCTTTATTTATTTGATTACTTTTTGTTTCTGTCTATTTTATTTCTTTTAAGGCTAGGGCGTAAGATTACCTTCCAGGCCCAATTCTACGGGAGACCTTTGGCATGGACAAGCCGATGCCCCTGAATAGGCAACGGGTTAAAAATAGTGTTTGTCATGGTTCTGCTTCAGCACCTTGGCACTTAGTATGTCTTCTCTAACAGCGGCAATACATCCCCTCCCCCAAACCTCTGCCCCCACAAATATTTTCTCTTGGTTGCTGTCCTACTAAGTTACTATTTTGATGCAGCGATTAGCGTCTGCAGTCGCTTGTCTGGCTCTGGCCTCTTTTGCAATGTTAAATATTTCTGCTGAACTGGGTCCAGAGGACTCTGCGTAAGCAGAGGCCCCAACAGATGGACGCCCTTGCATGAGGGAGGACCACATACTCCCAGGTAATTGGAGACAGAGTTGATTTTGACTCATATCAGATGGAGGGCAACTCAAGAAGCCTTTCATCTGCTTGTCTGAGTCCTAAATCTTTTGGCTGTTGTTCTTTTTAAGTGTTAACTAGTTTTTGTTTATAATTATCTATGAATGTGCATCTCGGTTGCTTTTAAGTGCAGCCAATACGGGTTATTTTTTTTTTTTTTTTAGACAAAGGCAACGCCTTTCTTCTGAGTCACTGAAAGTTGTCATTTGATTGCAGATTTATTGCTTCGGCTTTTGAGGGTTTTGACGCACGGCTTCTTTCGGCAATGAACTTGAAATCAAATGAATTTTAAGTCCCTTGTACATGTCCAGGCAGGGAATGAATATCCGAATTTCTTTTTCCATCTTTCTTCCTTCTTTCCTTCCTTCCTTCCTTTCTTTCCTTTTCTAAATCTATTTTGATTGAGGAAGAGGAAGGGAGAAGGAGAGAGAGAAACATCCATGATGAGAGAGAATCATCGATCGGCTGCCTCCTGCAGGCCCCCTACTAGGGATCGAGCCCACAACCTGGGCATGTGCCTTGACTGGGAATTGACCCATGACCTCCTGGTTCATAGGTCGACAACTACTGAGCCACATGGGGCTCGGTTTTCCCTTGAACCAACTATATGAGCTTCTAGAATTGCTCCTGGAAGCAAAGCATTTGAATGCAAGGCAGCCGGGAGCAGAGTCTGTAATACGATGTGTTCGTGTCGGAGAGTCTTTTCAACGTGAAATGATGGAGTATTTATTCTGTTGTTCATAATGGCTAATGATTGCCCCATAAGTTTATGTAAACAGTCTAACGTACAAAAAGGGGGAAGCGAGGGGGCGGGGACCCCTCAGCTTCCAGCTCAACTGGTCCCTTTTAAATTCTTAGAATCCTGGCCGAGAGTGGCAGCGGGACACTGGATTGCGGCTGCAGATACTCAGCAGACTTCGAGCAAACACTGTCTTGAGGTTGTAAAACATTAACCAGCCCAAGCTGGACTGTTGTGTTTAAAGCAGCGATAGAGGCTCCTCGGCAGTTCCCGAGTGACGGGGTTGGATCTGGCGCGCGGTTCCCATTCTTTGTAATTAACTTGCTCTGTTCCACTTTGGCTTCTAGTTTCTCCCAGGGCCAGGAGTGGGACCCAAAGGGCATCCTTAAAAACCAGGGAACTTGTGTATGTATGTGTGTATAACCCAGGGACACAGACAGAGGGGTGGTGAAGGCCTGGGGTGGGGTTGGAGTTGGGGGTGGGCTAGAGGAGGTTAATGGGGAAAGAGAGGGGGAGAGGGGCATATGTCATACTTTCAACAATAAAGATTAAAAAAGAAGACCACATCTACTTTCACTAGTCCAGTCTTTTATTATTATTATTATTATTATTATTATTATTATTATTATTTATTATTAAATTTTTCGTTCTATAGCACAACTAATTTTCCTAATGTGTCACAAACCATTAGTGAAGCATGAAAATCAATTTAGGGGGTCACAGCTAACATTTTAAAATGGAATAGAATAGACTGCAAGTATTATAGGGAAATGGTATTTTTAACACTTTCATGTCAAAAATCTTTGTGTGTGTGTGTGTGTGTGTGTGTGTAAAAGCGTTAGATAAGTTCCTAGAATGCTACTGATCAAAAAGGCGAAAGTCACTGCCATACTTAACTTTATGCAATGGGGTTCGATGTTATTTTAAACTAGAGGCCCAGTGCACGAAATTTGTGCACAGGTAGGGTTCCCAGGCCTGGCTGGCAATCAGGGCCGATCTGTGTGGCGATTGGTGGGGCAACCAGGGCCCCCCTTCCCCCCGCTGGCACCCGCCTTGGCTGGCCTGGGTCTTGTAGGCTGGGGCCAGCTCCTGTGTTGAGCATCTGGTGACCCTGGTGGTCAGTGCACATCAGAGCAACCAGTCATTCTACCAGTCATTCTGCTGTTTGGTCAGTTTGCATATTAGGCTTTTATTATATAGGGTAATTTGAAAATAGTGATGTAATCTCTTTCCCAAATTTGACCCTTGCTTGGGCTTATGTCTGGCTATCATTCTTTCTTTTTAAATAAAAATAGTAGCAAATAAATGGGTCCATCATCACCGCCCCACTTTCCGTGCATGGGGAATGTTCGTGTCTTATCTTGCTCCTTTGTAGAAATGATCTCGTTATCTGTCCATCTATGTGGAGAACACTTAGGAGAAGGACATATACTCTGTCTCTTTAGTTTTTTGACTTGGTTTTTGTATCTTTGCTTGAAATAATTATTTTCAACTAATTATTGGTCTTTAATATTCGACAGACGCAATAGACATGCATAGGAAGCTAGCTAATGTTTTGCTTTCTCAGATTCATGTGACAGATTTAAAGAAATTACTTAGAATCTAAAAATTGTAATTGGTTATTTAATGTATTTTATCTGTATCAATCTAATAGTATTAATTTAATGAAAATTAAATATAATCTATTAAGTTATATCTGCTTATAGATTTAAAATAAACTTATTCACATTAATAATAATGAACTATAATATGTTTTATATTATTGAGGCCATATTTGCTCAAGTGAGTATATAGCTATTTGTCATTTATCTCTTTCTTTTCTTTTTTTTTTTTGTATTTTCAGCTAAAATTGACCAAGAGGCAGAGGAGAATTCACTAACAGAGACTCATAAATGGTGAGAAATTAAGTACTTTTCTGTAATATTTCTGTTCAGAATATGCTTATAAAATACTTAGTGTGTTTTATCTCAAGGAACCAGTCAGTAGCTCCATTTTTATTTTCAAGCGTAGGAGGAAAAGAAGGTAATGTAACAGTGTACTTTAATTTCACATTGAATTTTGGAATTTTGTATTTGCGAGTCCGAATGATGTAGAATCCTGTTAAGTATCAATTTATTGTGAATGGCGTAGCACCTTCATGTTGGAAGAGGGTTTGGAAATGCAAGAGAAAGGAAGGTAGCAAGGAATCTGTTTCTAGAGAAAAGGGCGAAGCATTTGGTGATAGGGAACTATGGCGTTTCCACATTCAAAAGTGGAGTCTAGTTAGAAAGCCTGAGGTTTCACGTGTGCACCCCCCAACTTCCAGAAGGGAGACTGGCAATCATGGGTGAGCATAAAAAAGCATCTCAGAAATCTCCCTGTTCTGCCTCAGTTTACTCCTCTTATTTTTTCCCCCTGTATTAGTTGGTTCACCAAAAAAACAGAACCAATAAAATGTATATGTGTATGTACATGTGTGTGTGCATGTGCATGCGTGTGTGTGTATGCACACGGGGTGGTGGCAGGGAGAGAGATGCTAAGGATTGGCGCATGGCAGGTTGGACATTATGGCAGGAGTTGGTATTATGATCTTGAGTCTGAAAGCATTCTGGAGGCCCCCCCTTCGTACTGTAGAACCACTATTTGTTTTATTCTTAAGGCCGTCGATGGATTGGATGAGACTCACCAACATTAGGAAGAGTAATCTGCTGTTCCCAAACTCTACTGACACCCGTGCTCATCACATGTAAAAAACACCTTCCCAGCAGCATCTCCACTGGTGTTTGACCCCAACCTGGTTACCCCAACCTGGTTACCCCAACCTGGTTACCCCAACCTGGTTACCGTCGCCAACCACGTTAACACATGAAATTAACCCATCACACTCTCTGAGGGACTCTGATTACATTTGAGAGAACAAGTGGGTGAAAGAAGTTCTTCGCCATTACAGATATGGCCAGATCCTGTAGTTAGGATATCACCTATGGTGTAGTGGTTGATTTGATATAAAATATTGTGCTCAGCATTGGTAAAAGAATTGACCAGTTTCTATTTTTAAATATATTTTATTGATTTTTAAAAATATATATTTTATTGATTTTTTACAGAGAGGAAGGGGGAAGGATAGAGAGTTAGAAACATCGATGAGAGAGAAACATCGATCAGCTGCCTCCTGCATACCCCACACTGGGGGTGTGCCCACAACCAAGGTACATGCCCTTGATCAGAATCGAACCTGGGACCCTTCAGTCCGCAGGCTGACGCTTTATCCACTGAGCCAAACTGGTCAGGGCTGTTTTATTAATTTTTTTACAGAGAGGAAGGGAGAGGGATAGAGTGAAATATCGATGAGAGAGAAACATGGATCAGCTGCCTCCTGCACACCCCACACTGGGGATGTGCACACAACCAAGGTCCATGCCCTTGACTGGAATCGAACCTGGGACCTTTCAGTCCGCACGCCGATGCTCTATCCACTGAGCCAAACCAGTCAGGGTGACCAGTTTCTTTTATAAAAAAAAAATGTTTTTATTCATTTCAGAGAAAGGAAGGGAGAGGGGGAGAGATGATGAGAGAGAATCATTGATTGGCTGCCTCCTTTAAAAGCCTTAGCTGTTAGTCCATTTTAAAAAGTCCTGGCCAAGTGGCTCCGTTGGTTGGAGTAGAAAAGGTTGCATGTTTGATTCCTGGTTAGGGCACACATGGGAGGCAACTGATAGATGTGTCTCTCTCACATTGATGTTTCTCTGTTTCTTCCCCTTCCTTTCTCTCTAAAAACCAATAAAAACATATCCTCAGGTAATGCTTGAAAAAAAAACTTTAAGTAGACAAGTGCACTTTTATCAAGAAACTAATTCGAATTCTTTTCTATTGTAGAATCTTATGCGTTTTTCAGATTATTTCACGATTTCCTAATTAAGTAAACATTTCCAAAGAAACGATGATTAGTACATATTTTAATCAAGTCAGATCTTTGTTCGTATTTCATGTGTTGGCAAAACCGTTTTATGTGCTAATTTTGTCTGTTTATTCACGCGTCTTTGCTATTAATCTGAGAAGTGGGACTTTGAGCTCCTGTCTCGTCTAAACAAAAATATAGCGTTTGGATAAATAGTTTGACTGAACTCTTTAATTCTCCCAGAAAGTAAGATGACGGAGCAGATGAGTCTTGAACCGAACCCAAAACCCCAAAACGAATCGGATGAACACATTCTCATCTTTATAAGGATTCACTGGGCAAGCTAATCCAACCTGTTGAGTTAGAACACAGATTTCAGCAGTATTGCTGCACCCCCAAAGGTGTTTATTTCAGCTTCTGCTCTTATTTTATTTGTAATTAGCTTCCATGGCTGTCTTCCATTGTGGAAAAACACCGTCAGACCAAATGCGATTGGTTTTATTTTCCCACAGAACTGCTCGGGGTCTGGTCCGCTCACAGGCAGAGAATGTGAAAATCTCTGGTTTGTCTAATACATGGCTGTGTCTGTGTATCTAAAGTTAAAGAATAGCCCTGGCTAGTTTGGCTCAGTGGATAGAGCATTGGCCTACGGACTGAAGGGTCCCGGGTTCGGTTCCAGTCAAGGGTACATGCCTGGTTTGCGGGCTCAATCTCCAGTAGGGTGCATTTAGGAGGCAGCTGATCAATGATTCTCTCTCATCATTGATGTTTCTCTCTCTCTCTCCCCCTCTCCTTCCTCTCTGACATCAATAAAAATATATTTATAAAAAGAATAATGAAAGTGGGAACACTCAGAGGTTCTTATAAATTATGGCTAACTTCAAATGTTTGTTAGAATTTCTTCTTCGGTTTCTTTCTTTAAATTCCACCAATGAAAACCATATTTTATAGGGAAGCTGACTTTGGAGACAGACAAAGGACAGATTTAATTGTGACATCAGTACAGCTGATAAAATGAGGAAAGTAAAATTTGAATGGTCTAATGTAATAGTTTCAGTCGGAGGACGGTTGCGCGTTAATTTAGGTGACGTACTGGATAAAGGAAATCAGGCCGAGAAAGGTCTGATTAACTTCGAGTAATTAATGCAGAACAAAAGCGATTGTTGGGACCACTTCTCTTACTTTAAATAAACTTTAATTTTTCTAGGAAGTTTGGGACTTTTCCTTCAGATTAAAACAAGGCTTCAAAGTTGATTGTATATTTCCACAGGACATATGCTACTGAAATTTTTAAAATAAAACTCTGTTATTATAATAACACTAGGGGCCCGGTGCACAAAAATTTGTGCACTGGGTGGGGAGGGTGTCCCTCAGCCTGGCCTGTGCCCTCTTGCAGTTTGGGACCCCTCTGGGGATGTCCACCTGCTGATGTGCCTGGCCAGCCTGGGCGAGGGGCCAATGTCTGTTTGCAGGCTGGCCAAGCTCCCCAGTGGAGACCCTCACCCCAGGGGGTGTGGCAAGCCTGGGTGAGGGTCTGAGGGCAGTTTTCAGGCTGGCCACAGCTCCCACTGACCCTCCGGGCCATCAGCCTGGGAAGCGATAGGGTGGTGCTGGCCACCCCATGGCCTCCCAGGAGGGGGCCTCGGGGGCCGGCCAGCTGGTCCCGCCGCCCGAAGCCCCCGCCTGGGAAGCGGATGGGGTGGCGCCTGCCACCCCACACCCCATGGCCTCGCAGGAGGGGGCCTCGGGGGCCAGCCGGCTGGTCCCGCCGCCCGAGGCCCCCGCCTGGGGAGCGGATGGGGTGGCGCCTGCCACCCCACACCCCATGGCCTCGCAGGAGGGGGCCTCGAAGGCTGGCTGGCTGGTCCCGCCCCCCAAGGCTTCCGCCTTGGAAGGTATCGGCCGGCTCAGGGCACTGGATGCCTTCCCAGGATGGAGGCTCCCAAGATGGCGGAGGCTGCAGCCCAGGAGAAGCCGCACACCGGGGCTGCGGCCTCCGCCATCTTGGCTAGGTTAATTTGCATACAGCCACTCTGATTGGCTGGTGGACATGTTTTAAGCGTCCCGAAGAAACGGTTAATTTTAATATTTCGCTTTTATTAGTTAGGATATTTCAGAATAGAAGTCCTTAAAAGATCTCTCCCCCCCACCCCCTGGGGATAAAGACAACTAAATGATTAGAATCTAATTAATTGTTTATTAATAAGACAAAAGTAATTTTTAGTGAAGCAATTACCACAGAATTGATAAGCTAATGTCATTTATTTTGGCTTCTGCTGCGATGACTGTTTGAATGTCTAGTTTTAAAATCTACTAAATCTGCATCCTAGTACCCATCTGACTTTAATTTTTAAAGAGAATACGTTCATTCTCTTATTTAATTTAAATACCAGCAGAGGCAATTTCAAACAACCAGTAATAAAAGGCCAGACGTAGTGGTGGAAGAAAGCACACTTGTGAAAGAATTCTGAGCCGCAGATTTTAGGAAAATAAGTGCTATTTCTGTGTGTACTATGCTCGAGTGGTATTTAGCCCCGGCCAGGATTGCGTAACCAACGAGTTGAAATGGAAACTTTCTCTCTCGTGCAAAATAAAGACACAATGAGGGAGAGAAACAGCGGGATGTCATTCCCGTTATTTCGCGGGGCCTGTCACTGCTCATTTGTCACGAGAGGGCAAGCCTCTAATCCATCCTGACGGGATGCACACGTAGTTCGTCATGTGTAGTGACTGTCAGGGTGTCCATCTGTAACGTGTTTACCCAAGGAAAAGCATTCTGGAACGTGGATAAGATGAAAAGTGAAATGTTTAGTTCAGAATAGGCATATTTTCCAGGATCGTTCCGAGGAACTGTCCGGAGATGAACGGAGAGACTGCAGGTCTGTGTTTATCGGGCCTGTGCTGGCGGGCCAGGCAGGCTCCAGCCTGGTGTTACCACGGAGGGGACGTGTCTTCGCAGAACCCCCAAACAATGTCATTCCCTTCCCGGCGTTGATAAAGTCAAGCAAAGCTGAAGCTTGTTACCCTCCTGTTCGGATTTCTTAGTTGCTGCCTTCGAGTCCTTCCCCAGAAGAGTTAGCATTTGGGGGCCCGCGGGAGGGAGGCCCCCCAGGGTCGGAGGTGGACGCTGTGGTTCACCCCTTTCACTCCGGGCCATATGGTCAGCGTTCGGGGCAGCACTTCTTCCTACAAAAGGGTCTGTGTGGTTTAAAGGTTGATCAAATCCGTTGGTTTGCATCTGGCCGGTGTGGCTCAGTGGTTAAGGGCAGACCCATGAACCAGGAGGTCATGGTTTGATTCCCGGTCAGGGCACATGACGGGGTTGTGGGCTCCAGCCCCAGTGTGGGGCGTGCAGGAGGCAGCTGATCCAGGATTCTCTCTCATCATTGATGTTTCTCTCTCTCCATCTCTCTCTCTTTTTCCCTCTCTCTTTCTCTCTCTCCCTTTCCCTTCCTCTTTGAAATGAATAAGAATACATTTAAAAAAAAAATAGGCTGTCAAAGTTACCGATGGCTCAGATCACCTTACAGGGCTATCTCCTTGAAGACGTATGTGCAGAAATCATAGGAGGTGGTGTCCTCAGAAATTAGGGTGCCAGAGAGTCTAATCAGCTTGCAAATACTTGTACAGAGGTTCTTGCTTTCGCCAACAGCTGCCATGAGCTCCGTGTCACTCTTACGAGAAAGGTATTCCACTCAGGATGGCAATGCTATGCAGTTCGCAACATGCCAGGAATATCTTGCAAATACTGCTGGGCCAGGGAAGCGCAGATTTATCCAGGCACCGGGAGTACATTTTTCAAATGCCAGATACTGTCTTTTTCCAGCCCCTGATCTCGCCATTGACCTCACGGCGCAATGCAGGTTTCCATGGCCATGGAACTGGTTCGAGTGAGTCATGCTACACTCCTGCTGGAGAGAGAGCTCTGTGGTATTTCTAATGACTATTGTCACGAAAAAGAAGAGTTGATCTTGTGCGCCTATGGTAGCTATAGCTACGATGTGGAATAGGAAGGCTGGGGGGACCTTAGCCCACTGGTTCTCCCAAGGTCCTTGTGGGAACTGGGAGGGGTAATTAATTTGTAGTGTCCCTTATGCAGGTGAAGATATGGAGAAACATTTACTTCTGTTAAGTCATTTCCCCAGTATCAGGGAGTGAGGTAGCGCAGAGCCAAGGATGGAAGTCAGGCCACCTTACAAACTGAACTCTGCGGGTCTATTGCGCAATTGTAGGATTCAGTTAGGAAACTTGAAAGCCAGCATGAATAAAGTACTGGTCTTTGTCGGAATGGCTTGCTGCTATTTAATTCTGTGGAATAATAATTGATAACTCATTTCTTATCGTGTTTCTGCCACTCAATTACTCCGTCCGGAGAAAACTAGCAATATATGTTAAAATACTTCGTAAATTATAGGCTAAAATGTAAATACAGTTCTACGCATAAGATATATTTATTTCCCAGGTCACGTAGAACCTTTTTCTCAGCAATTTCCTTTTTAAAAATATTTTTATTGAATTCAGAGAGGAAGGGAGAGATAGACACATCACTGATGAGAGAGAATCATTGGTTGGCTGCCTCCTGCATGCCCCCTACTGGGCATGGAGCTCACAGTCTGGGCACATGCTTTTTAAAAAATATATATATATTTTATTGATTTTTTCACAGAGAAGAAGAGAGAGGAATAGAGAGTTAGAAACATTGGTGAGAGAGAAACATCGATCAGCTGCCTCCTGCACACTCCTCACTGGGGATGTGCTCGCAACCAAGGTACATGCCCTTGACCAGAATCGAACCTGGGACCCTTCAGTCTGCAGGCCAACGCTCTATCCACTGAGCCAAACCAGTCAGGGCAGGGCATGTGCTCTTGACCAGAATTGAACCCAGGACCTTTCAGTCCACGGGCCAATGCCGTATCCATTGAGCCAAACTGGCTAGGGGTCCAGCCATTTCTTTAACTCAAGGCGCTTCATGGTCAATGTCACATAAGTCTGCTATGCTGCACCAACGTCAATGCTGTTGACAGGGTGCTGATGGCATTTCTAACCCCGTACATTTATAATTTTCAGTAGCCATATGAGACAGACATACAGACCACCAAGTCCTTCCAAATAGAACAGATTTCCCACCGGTGTTAAATGTCTGTACCCCTCCTGGTGGGCTCTACTCTTACTTGCAAGGCCCTCCTGCCACAGACCCAAAATGATAGATGGGTCTGAGCATAAAAATACTGTTCCATTATTTCTGTCTGGTTTCTCACTGGCGTCATTCAAAGGAACAGTAACACATACGCCTGATATTAATATCAGCTCGTTTTGGTCAGTGCACTTCGGTCTGAGACTTCTCTGAGGCAGACTTTCTTCCTCCCTCTCCTTGGATGTGGGATGCGCCTCCAGGTCTACCAGTTGGCCCCCATGTTTTCCCAGTGAATCCAGTTTTGACCCCGGCTTCTTAGAGGATTGGAAATAGCATCAGCAGGGGCCATAGGGAACCTGAGGAAATTCCACTCACTGTTCCAGCACCGTTTGTGGAAAGGATTGTCATTCCTCCATGGACTTGCCTTTGCTCCTTCATCAAAAATCAGTCAACTATGTTTGTGAGTCTACTTCCGGGCGCTCTTCTGTTGTGTGGATTTCCATGTCTACTCTCCCACCGATGCCATGCTGTTCTGAGGACTGTGGCTTTATAGTAAGTCTTGAAATTGGGTAAGGTGAGGTCTTCAACTTTGTTTTTGTTTTTTTCCTTCAGTACTGGGGTGGCGATCCTAGTCTCTTGTCTCTACAATTAATTTTCTTGATCTTCAAAAAAAACTGTGGTGTGGTTTGCTGATTTCTCTAGTTACTTTCTGTTTTCAACTTCATTTGTAGCTGCTTTAATTTTTATTATTCCTTCTCTTCTGCTTGCTTTAGGCTTAAGCTGCATGCTTTGCTTCCTTTTCTCTAAGGAGGAATATTATGCTATGGATCTTTCTTTTTTATTCTCATATAAACACTTTATGCTGTAAGTTTTCATCTAAGCTCTGCTTTATCTGTATCCTATAATGTTGACAGCTCGTATTTTCAGTTCAGAAACTTGCTAATTTCCCTCGAGAGCTTCTCTTCGCCCTATGAATTCCTTAGGAATGATTTGGAGGCGTTCCTCTTCGTCTTCCTGTTATTGATTTCCAGGTTAATCCCATTGTGCTCAGAGAGCATGCACCGTCTGATTTCATTTCCTTTCTCTTTTTCCCTTCCCCTCACATAATTATGAGATAATGCAGGATTTTCATATAAATTAAAACTGATGTCAGTAGGTCAGCTTCTTAGGGGACAGCAGACCGGCCCGAGTGGGTTAACCACCCTCACCCTTTCCTCCCTACTCATCTATGCACTTTATCTCACTTCACTGAAGAAAGTTTGCAGTATCTTCTGCCAAGAGAATTCCTTTACTTTCACAGAATCGATGCTAATTTCTTAGCTTTGACAAATGGACTGTGTGGGATGTTAATATGAGGAGAAGCTGAGTGAAGCCTCTATGGGAATTCTCTATCTTATGTATTCAACATTTCTGTAATCAAAAATTAATACAAAGTGAAACTATGAAGTAGGTAAATCCGAGATCCCATAATTGAGAGTTTGATGAAGGATAAATGGAAATAATATATTGAGTGCCAATTGCATAGGTTTAACCTCAAGGAGTAAAAATAAAATAAAATAAAATAAAGCTCTGTTAATGACTTCTTATTTTCAAGTTCATATAAGCAGCACAGTAGTGGGTCCACTGTTTCAAGGCAGAAGGATGAAAATTGGTAAAAGTTAGAGGTTTCGGTCAGGAACCCCCGAGAGGACAATAATGGGAGGGTGGTCCTTGAAGCCAGTTCCAAAATGAGTGAGGACACAGAAGCATTGCGTCATAGACCATCTATACATACATAATGGTGTCTTTCAATGAGTCTTCATGGCTGAGGGAAATATTTTTGCATGAAGAAGTCAGAATATGCTTTTAGGATCAGGAGAATCAGGAGAATCAGCCAACAGTAAGAGAGTTGAGATGTTGGAAATGAGAGGTAGTAGACTTGATACGCAGTGGGCGGGATAAAGACCCTGCAGGTGAATAAGGAGTGATTTAGCGGTGAAGGATGGTATTTTTCCCCCTTGGAGGTCAAGGTGCAATGATGGAGGTATAGAGAGTGAATACGTTTTAGGGTGGTGAGAAATGATGTCAGTGAGTGATGTGAGATTTTTATGAAAGGTAGAACTCAGGGCATGAAAAGAATAGAGGACAATGACAGGAGGTGGGAGGGAAATAATGGCCTTAGCATTGTTGACCATAGTGATTGTCTGGTTCCTAGTTTTAGGGATCAGCGTGAGTCTCAATTTACACGGTCTCCTCAGGGCCAGTTTGTGCCTGAAAATGTGTCACTTGGATTTTTAAGCTTCTCTCCCATGTTTTATCTGAGCCGATAGTTGATCTTACGTCAAATTCCTTTTATTTCTAAGAGCGGTTGGCTGTTTTGAGATCACAATGACCCTGAAAGGAGACAGACCACAGTTTTTTCACTTTAAGAGAAAAGAAATACCAGCTTGTCCTCTTACCAACCTGGATTCCTCTGATGTTCTGTTGCTTGGGGCAAAATGGTTGGCATGAGCGTATTCTTGGTGCTTTTTGGAAAATGGGGAAGACCCCTCTGAGGCCTTTTAATAATGAGCAAGATGGATTTATTCTTCCTTTTGGGGCAGTAAAAGATGTCATATTTCTTGTAAGTTGCTATGGGGGGTGGAGGAAGGAGGTGGAAGTGAAGATGTTGATTTAGGAATTGTAGCTATTTGTGGAAGGCATTCTCTGGAAATAGAGCTTTCTCTGGAGACTTTAGTTTGTTCTGGAGAATAATATTACAAAACCCGACATTGCACAATAAAAATGGCAAAGGCAGGGGAAGATTTATGGTGATGATCCTTGGCAGTTCATTGAAACTCTAATGCTCTCTTGGCTTCTTGCTTCATAGTGAGATGCTTTATGTCCTCGGTTCGGACTATATGAGCTGAATTAACTCGCATGTGTAATTCTAACTGGGTGTCTAAACTCTCCGTTAGGCCCTAGCTGGGTTGGCTCAGTGGATAGACCGTCAGCCTACAGACTGAAGGGTCCCTGGTTCGATTCTGGCCAAGGGCACATGCCTGGGTTACGGCCTGGGTTGGGGGGTCTGTCCCCAGCGGGGGCATGCAGGAGGCAGCTGATCAATGATACTCTCATCATTGATGTTTCTCTCTCTCTCTCTCTCTCTCTCTCTCTCTTTTCCGCCCCGCCTCCCTCCCTCTCCTTTCCTCTCTGAAATCAATAAAAATATATTTTAAAAACCCCTCTCATTTAGTACCTGATATTTTAGTTGTTAAACTCCAAAAGGACTGTGACATTGAGAAGAAAGGAAGGATGATCACAGAGGGAACAGGGGAAGGTTCCAGACCCACTTAGACTGACCGGCGCAGGACTGACCTGCGGGAAGACCCCTGGGATCATGGAGTCTGTATAAGAAACGGCCTCATCAGACCCTTCCCTTGCACCCACCAGCCCAAATATAGCAACATCTCAAAATAGCCCGCACGGCCCTTGGCAGTTGAGCCAGCGAGGGAGCACGTGGGTTCCAAGGCTTGTTGCCATTAGCATGAGAGAGAAATGAAAAAAGTGGCCTGAACCAGAGCTGGGAGATGCAGTAGAACCCCCAGCAACTCGTATCTGAACGGTGGTGTTTGCTTTGCTGATAGCTGGGGCTGTGCTGGTGGTGGGAGGAAGGGGGCGTAGGATTCACTTCTCTCTGCAGACCTCTGCTGTTGACTGTGATATGTCTGTGAAGTAGGTGCCAGGAAGCTGTGTGTGTGTATGTGTGTGTGTTCATGTGTGTGCAGTACATGTCATGGAGTATGAAACAGGGGAAGAATAAAGGAGGTAGCCCTTGGTTACCGTCCACCTCTTATATGACGCCAGGGTAAAAGGAGATGTTTTCCTCTCTACAGAAGTGAAGTGAGAGGAATTCTCTTGGCTGGAGTCACTGTAAACTCTCTTTGGAGCCAAGTGAGATAACCGGGTAGATGAGGAGGGAGGGGGGTAAGGGTGGTTAACCCACGCTGGCGCTGGCCCGCTGGCTCCGAGGAGACCGGCATGTTGACATCAGTTTTAATTTTTGTAGTGGTTCTGTGTTGTCTCATAATGAAGCGGGGATACGGGAAAAGGAGAAAGGACTCGCCCTCTTTGATTTCTCTGTATGAAGACAGAGTGCCCGGGCCCTTCACACTCTGGGAACTCACCGTGAAGGCTCAAGAGGAAGCTTTCGTGCCGCCTTCGCTGCTGATCAGTAGTAAGAACCATCACGTATGGGTCTGATGGGCCTGGCAGCGCCACGAACCACGTTACACACTTATCTCCTTTAAGCCTCACAGTCATCTGACCAGTAGGAAGCCTTGTCCTTCTCATTTTAGAAATGAGGAGATGAAACCTGCCAAAGCCAGTGAAGTCCACATAGGCCCGCTGTGGGCGGGGCCAGAACTAAACCTTGGTTCCGCCGATGAAAAGTTCTTTTCTTGAAACCTCAGGCTGCTAAGAGACTTAACAGATTTCCTCCACTACAGTGTTCCTAAGAACCAATCGTTTTGTCCCCAGAAGTGTCTCGTGTAGTTGTTCAGTAGAAATCATTCTTTAAGCAAATATTTATCCCACCATTCCTCTATGCCAGACACTGTTTGGGTGCTGGGACTGCAGCAGACAACATAAAAGATAAAAGCACCTCATCGAGGATTAATAACAGCAGAGGAAGGCCAACGGTAAACAAGTAGACCAGATGGCCAGAATTTCTGGTGGCAGGGAGTGCCGTGGAGAAAAGTCCAACAGGAATATTTGGGGAATCTGCGTTGGGATTTCACTCTGGCTCTTCATGGAAGATCTTGCCGAGGAAGGGACGTGTGAGCAGAGATCTGAGTGGGTGGGAGGCAGCCAGGTGGATGCCTGACTGAAGAGTATTCCACGCAGATGAAGGACAAAGTACAGAATCAGAATGTCAGACCCTGTAAGATCAGATTGAGGGGAGCAAGAAGGCGGTGGGTGAAGATGCTAAGGTATTATTGCTCCACTTGGAGTGGAAAGTCTCTTTGACGTCAGTCAATAAAAAGTAAAGTAATAATGCAGATGCTTGTGAAGATTAGCCCATCTTTAGGTTACTCACCCCAGATTGCTTTAGTGGATACATTCTTTTCTTTCTGTAACCAGGATCATTTCTGGAGCAACCTGCAACACATCCATAAGTCCTCTCCTGTGTTCCATGTATGCTTTCAGGTTGTTGAAGATATCTGAACATTGTTGTGGAAGAGTTTACATTCTTTTTTAAAAAATATATTAATACATATATATATATATATGATATATATATTTATTGATTTCAGAGAGGGAGCTAGATAGAGGGAGAGAGAAATATCAATGATGAGAGAGAATCATGGTTCAGCTGCCTCGTGCACGTCCCACACTGAGGATCCAGCCCACAACCCAGGTGCCCTGACCAGGGATCCAGCCATGAGCCACACCGGCTGGGCGAGTTTACCATTCTTGAAGTAGATGCTTGAGAGCAGAGCCATTATTCTTATGGTGATTCAGTTCTGAGAGCAGCACTCAATGCCTAGAAGCCTGTAAACTGAGGCATAGCATGGCGACGTGCTTCGTTCAATGCCTTGACTCTTGTATTTGTCAATCCAATAGAAATGCTCTTTAAGGAAGTAACTGAATGAATGGCATTTGCATGATATTTGTGAATAAGATTATATGATTTCAAGAGTACATTTCTATGATACATCATCTATACATTGTGTTGTGTGCTTACCACCTAGAGCCAAATCTTCTCTCACCATATAATTGACCCTGTTTACCCTTTAGTACTCCACCCCACCCCCTTCTCTTTGGTAACCACCATGCTGTTGTCTGTGTCTATGAATTTTTGTTTGTATTTCATGTTCATTTGTTGCTTCTAGTTTTATATCCCATATATGAGTGAAATCATAGGGTTCTTAACCTTTTCTGTCTGACTGATTTCGCTTAGCGGGATAGTCTCAAGGTTGCATTTTTCTTTATCTTCGCCTTGCCATTCATGGTGCTGCCATTCATGGCGCCTGGCAAACCTGCTCACTGGTGAACTAAATGAAAGTAGGAATGTCCTCATCTGCAACTTCTACAGAGTAGGTGCCGCAGAATGGCAGGCTGAAGTTCAAGGTTCTGTCTAGTGCTTGACCATGGCTACATTCTGTTCACGGATGGGAAGTAACTGATAGCAATAACAGGCAATACAATATTTAAAAAATATTTCATTTGCAGAGAACATGCTTCTCCATACAGATCATCACTTGTGGCAAGAAAATGCTATTTTAGGATAATTACCGGGACCTCTCTTGGCTGTAATAAAAACCAAGTTTTGAGTCATTCTTTATGTGTGCAGTCCCCAGACAAAGGCTGCCTTAAAAACAGATGCGGAGCTTAAAAGACTAGGATTCTCATTTTGTGGTATGTCCGCTTTTCAATTAAGGAAATAAAAAAATCAAAACTATTTTAATTATCTGCGGAATATAACTTGTAGCCACAAACAATATCCAATACAGTTCTTTTGAGCAATAGTCTAACCTTTAAAAAATATTTTTAGAATGCCGTTTTAAAAGATGTGTATAGCCATTACTTTTTTTTTTACTAACCTTGTGTGTGTGTGTGCATTTGTAACTTAACAAATTCTTTATTATGAGAAATTTAAAACGTGTGCAAAGGTAAACAGAATGCAAAGACCCACCGTGTACACAGATCCAATTATCCATTGGTTTCGTCTATATTTCTACCCATTGCCCCTTTCCATACGTCAAATAACCCTTTTGAAACTCCTCTAAGCTTCATGTGGTTGTTTTGTGAAGTGACTCTGAGCGGCACCTTCTGAAGACAATTAGTCTGAGTGTCCCTCACTGATGGGTTCCATTCACTGATGGGAGAGTTTGTCAGCATCTCCTGGGACTCTTGCTTTTCTTGCCTCCCCAGCAATACAAGAAGCCAAATAGCATAGACGCCAAATAGTACATAATACATATATTAGTTTGGGGACAAAATGACTGATACTTCATTTGTTTAGATGCAGGGGTGGGGAACGTCTGGCCCACGGGCCATAGAAGGCCCACAAAATCACTTGGTCTGGTCCTGCCAAACATTTGATGTACTAACAAAATGTTTGACCAAATATAGCAGGTTGCTGGTTGTGTATGGCTCTCGAATGATGTTATAAACCTCCAATGGCCTTGACAGAAAAGAGATTCCCCACCCCTGGTAGAGGTAGAAAGAAAGTGTACCCCCCAACACACATTCCCAGTACGTCCCAACTAGACCACAGGCTCACTTCTAGAATAGGTTGGACACATCGTGATTAATTTGGAAAATAGAATTGGACGAGGGAGAGTTCTCAGTGTATGGAAGATTCTTGTCAGTTGCTCCCATCTGCGTCCAAAACTCTAACATGAACCATAAGAGAACTACTGTTGGGGCCTGGAGAGTTTGTGTCCTCTTGGCCATAATGACTGCGCATGAATGAAATCAGCTTTTGGACGGGGAAAGAACAGCCCGTATTGGAAAGTAATCATAGCCTTTATGCTCTGTGTGTATCTGCCTTGACAGGTTTTTAGAGACCACAGCCTATTTCTTCATGAAACCAAAACTTGGAGAGAAGGAGGTGTCCCCGAATGTTTTTTTCAGTATCTGGCATGAATTCAGCTCTGACTTTAAAGACTTTTGGAAGAAGGAGAACAAACTTATTCTACAAGAGAGGTAGGTGTTGTGTGTGTGTGTGTGTGTGTGTGTGTGTGTTTTTCATGGGCAAGATGGCATTTTCAAACTGGTGTTTTATTAGGTGTGACACCACTAGGATTGGCAATGTTCATAGCCTGAATGAAAAATTAGATGGCTGTCCGCGTGGGGCAGCAAGTTTAAGAGGGTGCGGAGATTTGCCAAAATGTAGATTTTGAGTCAAAGAGTCAGCATAGAGTCTGGGATGCTACAGAGAATGGTTGGGGTGGTGGTTTGCCAGGACACCTGTCTCGTAAAACAACTTCTATGGTGAGGAAACAACACCAAAACAACCATGTAGGAATTTAGCAACCCTGCTGAGGTGACCAACTCACTAAGGTCAAGAGGCCATGCAAAGACTAAAGGTAAGAAAAGTTGGTTGTATTTTATTTGTGCTCAATTCATGGGATAATGTCCAAATTTCACTCTTTGTATAAAAATTTCCTCCAGATGTCACCAAGAAACACATGATCAACATTTCCTAAAATAGATGTTTATTGATTACAGAGAGGAAGGGAGAGGGAGAGAGATGGACACATCGATGATGAGAGAGAATCATGGATCGGTTGCCTCCTGCACGCCCCCTACTGGGGATCGAACCATGACCTCCTGGTTCATAGGTTGACACTCAACCACTGAACCACACCGGCCAGGCCATGATCAATATTTTTTAAAAGAGCTTTCAAGATTCTTATAGAGTTATATCACATTTCCTAAAGCAGAGCTTTTCAGGAATGAAGGTAAGTTTCTCCTCTTAAGCATTCAACTAAAGTCTCTATCACTATGATTATGCAACATGGAGGCATATTAAACATTAATTCAAGGAAGAAATCTAGTTCTCCCAGGACAACATCCCAAAATAGCTGGACCTAGTAGGAGAATGAAGAGGGAACATAATCTATACCATAAGCCAAACACTAATATCGAAACCACATACCATATTTTCCAGCGTATAAGACAACTTTTGAGGAGATTTTCCTAGGTTAAAAAGTCATCTTATACGCTGGAAAATATGATATTAAACTTTTCAACATCCTCACATCAACAGTGACTTTGCTTTGCATCTTTAGAAAACTTACATCCCAAGGATGCATTTCATAGATCAGTTGTGAAACTGCTACGGGTTATGTTTAAAGTGATGTCTGACTTAATTTGCTGGTTTATTCGACATTGAGACAGGTAGTCTTTGATGAACTCGGAGACAGCAGACCTGCCCCTCTGCTTAATTGCACAAACATGTGGCAATCAAGTCTGGTTTCAGCCCGACTGAAATCGGTAATTAGGGGGAAAGAGTTTGAATGCTGGGCCCTCGAAGGCTAGGCATTCAATGGGAGAGCATCTCTTGTCATGTTAACATTTCCGTTTCCAAAATTTGTCGTCAAGGGAGCTGTCTGTTTAGATTGAAGTCTGTTCTTATCAGTGTAGAAGAAAGAGACCACTTTCAAAGAAATCAACGATAAATCTGAAGCCTGAGGAGAAAGGAAGAGGGTTATGGTCCCATGATGATGTATTTGTTGGTCACTGAAGTGAAGGGATTGCCTGAGGCCCTGCTCTGCTTGGAAACTCACTCGCAGACGGCATCCCTGCTCCCACTAGTGAGAGGGAAGCTTTAGAGAAACGGAAAATGTATTCTCTGTGCTTAAAAATTTGGGCCCTGGCCAGTGTGCTCAGTGGATAGAGCACCCGCCTGTGGACTAAAGGGTCCCAGGTTTGATTCTGGTCAAGGGCACATGCCCAGGTTGTGGGTTCGATCCCCACCATCTGGGGTGTGCAGGAGGCAGCTGATCCATGATTCTCTCTCATCACTAATGTTTCCTTCTTTCTCTTCCTCTTCCTTCCTCTCTGAAATCAATAAAAATATATATTTAGAAAAAGAAACATTTCTTCTTTAAAACAAAAATCGGGATTCCAGGTAATGGCGAACATTAGACTGAGACATATTGGTAGTTATTGTATTTGACAGAGAATAATTAGTTCACTTGGTTTTGCCCCCTGAAGTCTGGTTAAGATTTAGAAGCAACTGTGATAAGGTGTCAAACTCAATTTTAAAAGAAATCAATTTGTGAGAGCATGTGCTGATATGTATGTGTAGTGGAGGGTGGGGGTGTGTAGAGAGGGCCAAGAATGGACCACCATCAGGGCAAATTAGTACCCCATAGCTTGGGTTCTTTGGTTTATGTGGAAAACTATTGCTTATAATTTGTTTCTCCTTAAAATAAGGATCTTTAGCCCGGTCGGTGTGGCTAAGTGGTTGAGCATTGACCTATGAACCAGGAGGTCATGGTTCAATTCCAGGTCAGGGCACATGCCCAGGTTGTGGGCTTGATTCTTAGTGTGGGGTGTGTAGGAGGCAGCCAATCAATGATTCTCTCTCATTATTGATGCTTCTCTCTCTCTATCCTTCTCCCTTTCTCTCTTAAATCAATAAAAATCTATTTTAAAATAAATAAAATGACCTTTAAATTATTATCATTGTTGTCATCATTATCATTTGAATATTATATACATAATATTCCTCATATGTCCAGTATAAAATCACTTCTGATTCTAATGCACCTAGAGTATTAGGAGCTATGATTTTGCATTTTTTTTTTTAAGTAAAAAGACATTGCAGAGCCAAAAAAGAAAATCCCATTATGCCTAATATAATTCCCTAAAATGATGTAAGACATTGTTTTGCAATTAGGGCTTTCTAGTTATAACTCTAATATTATTAATATGTAGATACCCCAGAGGTCTGTCTGCTCACTCTTTTTTGAATGTTATCTTCTATGAAGACTCTGGGCATTTTTATGTTATTTAACTTCATTCCATTTTGATTTATTTTGCTTTGGTTTCCTGAGTCAGGGACTGTTGAAAAACCCTGAGATCCCGAGTGTCTCTCTGAGTTTAAAAACTTCATTTCCTCAACCTCACCTGTCCTTTCCTCTTGTCGAGTAACGGTAAACATTCTCTAAATAATCCATCAGCCTTGTCTCTGTCCCGTCCCGCATGGACCTGGCCGTCCTCCACCTCCCATGGATTACCCGGTGCGTCCCTTCCTGTAGGAATCGAAGTTGGGCTGGCACACCCCATGTCACACTCTGTATCTAGACCAGAGAAAGAGTGCTTGGCCAACACGTCTCCAACGCTCATCGATCTTTCTCTCTGGAGAAAGGCTGGGATGTCTCCTTACAGAGTCCTTCCTTGCATGATTGAAAACTTGATGCTGAGCTATAGAAAGTCCTGTCTGGATGGCGGTGTCTCACAGAGGGAGGGTCATGCTGAAAGGTGCCGCTTCTGAGTTGGCAGGAGGGCTTGTGGTCCTCCTGTCCTAGCTGGAGCCACACCCACCATCGCGTCGTATGGAATTAACCAACCCCCGGGGCATGTGAGAACTTCAGGCTCAGAGGGGAATGAAGGTGATCTGCTCGGGTTGCACACTCAGGAAGTAGGCTTGCTCTATCCCTTGGAGGATTAGGCAGATCCAAGCTTCCTGGCTTTTGAAAAGGAAATACCTACTAATTTTGAGAAAGTAGTCAATCTCGATGAGGACAGAATGTTGGCTGTGCTGGTGGAGGCTGTAACTGTTTTTGCTTTGAGCACAGTCAACCCAGGGTCATGAACGCACTACCATCTCATTGTAGTCTTCATGGTGCTCTTCTGCCTCTGGAGTGGTTCTGGAGATGAGCTGGGAGAGATAAGATGACTGGAAGTGGGCCATGGAGGAAAGAGCAGCCTTCAGCATTACAGGGGTCTCCTGCTTCCTCCCTGAGGGGGCCCTGGTCCCCTGAGTTCATCAACCCAGAGATGACCTTGGTCTCCACCACATTAGGAGTACTGGGGCAGTAGAAGGAAGTACGCTTGATTCTAGAGTTCATCCTAAGCTTGTGTAGCAGTAACTTGTAGCAGAACCCAATAATGAGACAGGATATAAGGGCGATGTTGTTTTTAATAAACAAAATGGTCCATAGCCGTATTAATGCATTAGTACTTTATATTTAAGCCCTATTAATATTTTCTATTTTTTAATAGTATGGATATGTAAGGTGGATTTACCATCACTCTGAAAAACGATAAAACTTAAACTGGGGTTAAGTGTCATAGACATTTTTCTCTTTCTCAAGATGATATATTGAATTCTCATACCACATAGGCCCTGTGAGAGTGTGGTTTACAAAGAGGAATTACACGTTTGGTCTTCAATCTCATTCCTGCATGGAGCTCCTAAACCTTTGCAATTTCCTAAGTGGAAAGAGCAATAAAGGTGTCTTTGCTTGTCTCAATGAGATGACTTCGGAATGCCTCTAGGTATCTACGGATGGCCAGAAGGACCAACCCTGTGAGGAGAGGATTGGACCTTTCAGTCCCATTGCGCTGACCTTGTGGGCGAGAAAGGCGGGGGGGGGGGGCTGCTGCTGAACTAATTAGCAATGACCCATGACATAGTCACTCATGCCCATGTCAAGAATCCTTCATAAAAACCCAAAGAATGGGATTCAAGGAACTTCCGGATTGGAGGGCACATGGGGATTCGGGGAGAGTAGTGCACGCAGAGAGCATGGAATCTCCACAGCCCTCCCAACCACCTTGCCCTGTGTGTGTCTTCCATCAGCGATAGCCTATTCCTGAGCAATAGCCTTTTTATAATAAAGCAGTGATTTTGGAAGTAAAGTGTTAGAGTTCTGTGAGCCATTCTGGCAAAGCAGTCGCAGCAAAAGAGGGTGTTATTAGAACCTCCTGTCTCTAGCTGGTTGACCAGAAGCACGGGTGGCAACCTGGACTGCAGTTGGCATCTGAAGTGAGGGGCAGTCTGGTGGGACGGAGCCCTTCACCTGTGGGGTCTGACAGTAGCTCCCGGGAGATGGTGTCGGAATTGAGCTCATGGCTTGGTGGTGTGGGGGAAAACACACTTGGGAATTGGTGTCAGAATCAAAGACCTGCATTTAGAATTTGAAATAGCCGGAAGTAGATGTTTGCATGTGAGAGTCTCCAGTCCTGGAAGCTTTCACTCGGCATCAAAGCGTACGGAGATCAGTCTCTCAAATTTGTTGGGTGAGGAAAAGGAGAGAAGGTAAAAGTACGAACTCTCATCTTTAAAATATTCTAATTATCGTTATACATTTACAAAAGGCATGTTTTACAAAAGAAATAAAGCACATCAGAAATAAAAGCGTATTTGCTGTAGATCCTCCTTTTATGAGACGGAATTATTTTTAAAAATTAACCTCTTTGGTTCAAATTCCTACGGCCTGGGGGTGAACATTTTTGGAAAGTTTGGTGAAATTCCATGTGGCCACTTTAAAGCGCTCTAAGTTTGTGGGGGAGGTAAATGAGATGAGAAATGGTTGGAAAAAGTATGCATCAGTTAAGAGAAGTTAAGATGCTCCCAGATAACTTGGAAGCTTTCATTGTAAAAGTCCGTCTAGACGTGGGTGTTAATGTGTTCTGAAAGTCGTGCGTTGTTGCTAGCGCAGAAACACTCTTAATTCTGCAGAGCTGGTACATGGGTTGACTTCCTACAGCCTCTGATTTTCCTAATGTTTTTATTTTATAAAGGCAAAATAAATGAAATAGAGCATAGAGAACATTAGCAAGAATTAGAGGCTAGAGAGTATTGATGACAAGGTAGAGAAAAAGGTGGAAAAGCATTTTTTTTTAAATGTCATGGATGGATGGACGGATGATGGATGGATGGATGGACGGACGGATGGATTGATGATGGTTGAATGGAGAAATATTCTCAATCATAGGTAATCATTCGGGAAAACATACATATACAAGTAAGTGCCAGTGATGGAAGGATGGAGAAAGCTTATTATTAATAAAGGAAAGAAAAAGACTCACAGCCATGTTACGGTTGACTGTGATCTGCTGTGTCCCAAACACTGGGATGAGAATCAGGGACCAGGCACACCCTCTTAGCTTCAGAGGGGTGAGCACACGACCACTGGAAAGCTGTGGATCAGAGTGAAAAGGGAAAGAATGTCCTGATTTCCATCAAGTATATATTTTGCTATTCATGAGTCATTATTAAAAACAAGTTCCCTTCCCCTGACCAGTATGGCTCGGTGGATAGAGTGTTGGCCTACGGACTGAAAGGTCCCAGGTTCGGTTCCCGTCAAGGGCATGTACCTGGGGTGTGGGCACATCCCCAGTAGGATGGGAGAAGAGGAAGTGGGGATAGTGATGATAGGCAACTTTGTCTTTTGGTAATATTTGTATTGACTTCAGAGAGCAAGGGAGAGGGAGAGAAGTATAGAAACATCAATGATGAGAGAGAATCATTGATCAGCTGCCTCTTAGCAGCTGGGGGTTGAGCGGGCAGCCCGGGCATGTTGAATCTGGGACCCTTGCATCTGCAGGCTGATGCTCTATCCACTTAGCCACACCAGCCAGGCTTAGAGGCAACTTTTTTTGAGGAGTTCATACTTAGGACAGGGTCACAGAGAGAAGGTCTGGCCGGAGGGAAAAGCGGATTCCGGACTTTTTTTGATGGTGGGATAAACAGCATGTCTTTGGTCAGTGAGGAATAACCCAGCAGAGGAAAAATTGCGACCCTTGTTCTCCCTTAATGCCTGTGTCTCCTTGATCCCATTTCTGCCTCGTATCTCCCACATCTAACTCCTTAATTAAGCCATTCTTCCTCTTGCATAATTCTGCACCATTATGATACAAGTAGCTTTGTTTTACGCTTTTATGAGTCTTACAAAGAGGAAATGTGATAAACTCTCTCTAAACTAGAATTCCCACCAAAGAAAGTCTTTTATAAAAACAGGATCTAAGCTTCTCATGCGTATTGTCCTTGCTGGAGAAGTATCCAAACATACACCATGTGTAGGTACCAGGAAAACTTAATTTGATCTCTCATTGAGTAGAATCAAAAACTTCCTGAGCCATATGCAAAATAAAATTCACTGAGATGATGGAAATATCTGAGCAAGTGGAGAGAATAAAGGTACAGTGTAGGAAAGGTAAATAGGAAAGGATGTTTGCATGAAAAATGTCCGTTGTAGTAACCAACCCCATTTTCTTGTAATAAAAGATGAAGTTTGCTGTCATAGCTTTGACCATCATGTATGACATTTTGTGTGACGGGGGAGTGTCATTTCACTGTTTTATTGAGGAAATTTAGAAATCCTCAGTTTATACAGAAAGAACATGGTCCTTCTTACAGGACTTAAAAAAAAAAATTCAGTTGACCTACTTTTGTGAATTCCATGCAAATCCACATCTAATAGAGAATAAAAATTGTCCCTACTATGTGATCCAGGAGAAAAACAACCTTTTTTTTTTTTTTTCTAAATCAGAGATTTCAAATTAGCGATGAAAAATGTGATCAGAAGCTTAACATTTCTAATGTATGTAGGAACATACATATCCTATTAAAATGATTATCATCTACGCATTTTAAAAAGTCCTAACTAGAACATTCTAGATTTTTCCACATTTTCAGATACCATGTTAAGTTCCTGTGGGAGATCATGGACGAAGGCTGCTCCTGGTATGACAGAATATAATTCAGTCACCTTGTTTACACAATGGAATGGGAACTCTGGTGTTTACTCATCTGATCCCAGAAGGGAATTTATTTCCCTCCTTCACCAGCACAGAGTTGTTGGTGTTTCCAGCACTTGTCTGAGAGGAGCCCCTGGCTGACTGCTGTTCAGTTGAGAACATTTCAATCTATAATAATTAAAGCATAATATGCTAATTAGACTGGACAGCCAAATGACCTTCCAGATGACCTTCCAGACAAAGTCAGGACTGCGAGGGCTGAGTCTATTGCACGAATTTTGTGCACCAGGCCTCTAGTTTGAGATAATCGAGGAAATATGCTGACTGTCCTAGAGTTTTCAGAAATGTCCTCAGAAATGTCTTCACTAAGTTCAAGTTTAAAAATTAATCTCAGTTTACATGGAGGATTTTTTTTTAAAACACCCCTAGAGAAATTTCTCCGTCTTCTGGATTGTTAGGTGTGTACTAACTGTAGTTCACATTTCTTATTTTGAGAGCTACATCGAAAATTCCTCCTAGAAGTTAGAATCAAGAGACTGTGGTGGCAGTTGTGTTTTTTCTGGATAGTCTTCCATGCTTTCCTTTTTCAAAGATGAACTCTAAAGCCCATTGTGTTTCCATTACTACTTTTCCTTGAACAGAGTTCAAAATGTGTCCAGTCATAGTACTGTTCCCCAGCATTTGATAAATCATGTGGCCAGTTTTTCTAAGTAGTTTCTTTTCAAAAATTATTTTAAACCGCCATAATTTACATGTTCAGAGTTTTACAAGGTTTAGTCGTAGCCCAGCCAGAGTGGCTCAGTAGTTGAGTGTCAGTCAACCTATGAACCAGGAGGTCACGGTTCGATTCCTGGTCGGGGCACATGCCTGGATTGTAGGCTGGATCCGCTGTAGGGGCGTGCAGGAGGCAGCCAATCCATGTGTCTCTCTCACATGGATGTTTCTCTCTCTGTGTCTCTTCTCTTCCTTTCCACTCTCTTTAAAAATCAATGGGGGGAAAAATATCAGGGTGAAGATTAACAGAAACAAATAATAGAATTGGAGATATTGGGGCAGATTTAAAAATCATTAAAGAATAATGAATAACGGAATTTGTTGACTATTTGCATATGGAGGGAGTGGTGAAGGGGGAGAGGAATTGCTCCTAGGATGACTGTACTTAGAGGTGAGAGAGAGAATACTGTCCATTTGGAGGATA
>PVJC01001772.1:0-88221 GCA_004026665.1 Murina feae
CCTTCAGCTCTGGAGGATTCTATGATTGTTACAATGTTTCAAAAAGCTGTGTTTCGCTAGAGGCAGTTTAATTGGAGCTGAGCTGAGGGGCGAAGCTTCACTTTCCCTCCTGCCGCAATGGAAAGGGCTGTTTACTCAGGTCCGTGAGTGGCGGCCGCCATGTTGGCTGGGCTAATTTGCATACAGCCGCTCTGATTGGTTGGTGGGCGTGGCTTACCCTGTCTCGGAGAAACGGTTAATTTTAATATTTCACTTTTATTAGTTTAGATATATATATATATATATATATATATATATATTAAGATCATTGTCAGAAATCAGTATGATAAAGTAGAAAAAAGGGAGATGTTGCAAACCAGAATATATGAGGGAATAGTATAGACTGGAGGAAAAATATAACAGTACTTCAAAAACTGATTTTATTATGACATAAGATTTAAATTGGAGACTATAATTTCAAATATAGGACATTTGACAAACAAAATACTGTGTAATCAATCAGAAAGCTACTCCACTTTGAGAATAATATGGTGTATGAAATCTCATAGTCCTTATTAAGGATGATAAGAATCAACACCATTATTTTCTCACTATGGTTATTGTAATCATTATCACTGATAGAGGGCCAGGAATATAGAGGAGAAAGAGAACTGCCCTCAGGTACCAAGAACCCATTTCAAGTCCTGGTTCTACCCACTCATTAACTAAATGGTATTGGGTTCTACAAATTCTCTGCATTGTTGGCTTCTGAAAAATCGTGATAATAATTATGCCCGCCTTGCTAAACTCAGTGTTATAAGAATCAATTTTTTAAATGTACAGAAAACACTTCCAAAGAATATTGTTTTCATTATATTAAAAAAGGAATTGAGTTCCCTAGAACTGAGTTTTATGCTAGAACAATTTCAGAAAATAAGGTACCTTCATTTTACCCAACATAATGTATCTGAAATGCAGCACCATTTTAAACACTTACAATCTTGATTTCTTCTGGTTATAAATATAAAGCAAGCTCATTTGGCATATGTATTGTTTCATCACTATATATAAAGCTTTTGTTGAAATGTGATTTGCTTCATTAGTAGCAGCAAACTCTTTATATCTATGCTTATTTGGCTGATTTGGCTCCCAGCTGGAGTATTCATAATGTAAATTTTTCAGGAAATGTTCATGGGTGGCATAATTTCTAAGTCTCTGCACATATAAAAATTGATTTCTGTTGACAATGCACATGATCTGTGATATTTGTGTATATGTAGTCATTGAAGGAAAGCATGACCAACAGTGATGAGAAATAGAGGGTTACTTCTGCTTACTTCCAGTATTGGTTGCTTTTGGTTAGACTATCTCCCTCTTCCTCTCTGCCTCTCAATACTTGTTTTCCATTACAAGAACTCTCTAGGACTGAACTGACATATATGTGTGTCCGTTTAAATTTAAATTAATTGGATTTAGTTAAGACTAAAAATTCAGTTCCTCAGTTACACTAGCCACATTGCAAATGCCCAGGAGCCATATTGGGTAGCATAGATGTAGAATATTTCCAACATAACCAAAAGATCTATTGGACAGTATTACTCTAAGGTGTCTGACTTTGTCCAAAGATCCATCACAGGCACAAATTCAGAATTTGACCCTTTAACTTTCCCTAGGCATCCTTTTAAGTCTTTATAATGAATTGTCTTTCCCCAAGTTAAGGACATACTAGATACCCAATGACTTTTTGTTTCTCCAGTTGTTCTTATCCATATTGTATTCAATCATCACTCAATTTTTCACTGAACACTTGCCCTGGAATTAAGGGTACTCAGTAGAAAAAGATAAGTTGCTGGGATTGTCAAAACAATGTGGATAGAGGAGACGCAGTCTTTAAGCAATGCAAAGCTAGATGGGGTGAATTCTAAATGTATAGGTTCTGAGAGGCCACGTTCCAGATCCATTATATTATAAAACCACAGCTTCAGTTCACTATGATCATATATAGGGTGTCTTTATCCTGTAGGTTTTTTAAGAAATAAAATTTAAATTAGTTTATTCCTGATTTTTATAGTCTTCTGTGTTTACAAAGTATACTTTCAAGTGAAGTTCATTAAATTTAAATTCACTGATATATATATGATTACTGCCAAAATCAATGATGTATATCCCCCACCCTTGAAAAACCAAAGAGCACATATTGTGATGCTTTGAGTAAAGAATGATTTGCAACACAATGTGAGACAACCAGGATATAAAAGCAAATGTATTTTCCACCACAGATGTACACTGTAACTGAATTCCTGCAAAGCCAAACAAATGAGATAAAAATAAAAGTCTTTGCCTAGCCAGTTATTTGGCACAACACAATGTAGGCAAAGAAAAGAACTGTTTTGGCTTTACTGAATTCATGCAGACTTTGCATGAATATAGCCTGTTTAATTCTTACATAAAATGAGAGTAAATGGGAGGCTGTCACTTTATTAATTTTTCATGGAGGAATTGTAATTATGAAAGTTTAGTAAATGCCAAATGATAGTGGGTAATGATCATAGCAAAAAAGAAGACCAAACTTGTTAATGGCCTAACCACAAATGTCAATGGAATTGGACCAGGAAGGCGACCAACTAGGAGAACTAGATTTTTCAATTTATTAACAAGAAACCATCCAAAGGAAATTAAAAGGTATATTTAGACCAGCCAGGTGGCTCAGTGGTTGAGCATTGACCATATACTAGGAGGTCAAGGTTCAATTCTGGGTAAGGGCACATGCCTGAGTTGTGGGCTCTATCCCCAGTAAGGGTGTACAGGAGGCAGCCAATTGATGTTTCTATCTCTTTCTCCTCTCCCTTCCTTTCTCTAAAATCAATAAAAATATATTTAAATACAGGCATACACACAGGTGCACACACACATATACGTATATGTGTTAGACCAGGTTGTAGGTTAATACAAGTAAATTATCTTAAACACAAAGATAAAAAAGGAAGCATGGGGGAATGCCTGTAATTTTTATAAAGTTATTAATTTATTCTTGATTTAATGTTTTTATTTCTTATTCTCTGACAATAATACTTGTTTTTAATTATACAAATTAACCATGATATAAAGATGCACATTTTATACTTAGGGAAAAATACTCTTGGGTTTCAATACAATAGATATTCATTCCTAAGGTTACTTCAAAAATGGAATATTTATCTAAATCATAATTTCAGATCTTTACAGAAGATCATACGTTGTTTGAGGGATAATGAATGTAAAAAGTTACACACTGTTTCCCAACAGACATGCACTGGCACTGAGGCCACAACAGTTCCTTCAGTGGGATTGTCCCAGGCTCTGCAGGGTACTTGGCCTTCCCGCTGCCAAACAGCAGCAGTGAACCATAGTTGCTTAGTGATGGAAAATGCCCCTTCTTTACACATTCACCATGTTTCCAAATACTCCCTAGGGTAGGAAGATGAGCTGCTTTCACCTCCATTAAATATAATGAAGAATTGCAGAAGAAGAGAGAACCATACATACATGAGGGTGTGAGAGTATGAAGAGAGGTGTGAGAGAAGGAACTAAATAAATATATTGCTAGAAGATGAATAAAAAACATAACTATTTCAAATCAGTGTTCTTAAAGTCATTTCTCCTTCATGATTCTTTATTTACCTGTGTTCCCTTTGATTGTTCTTTATTGTTTTATTTGTCTATCTACCTATTTTTGTCCTCTATCAGCTTCATTAGTTAGTAACAAAATCATATTTGTTGGAGAGAGAGAGAGAGAGAGAGAGGTCAAACAGCACAGAGGTATAGACAGTAAAAGTGACAAACCCTCCCCTCACCTGGCCATCTCTCCTGTGCTATTTCCCAGCAACATTTTCTTTACTGGAGTTTTAAATAACCTTTTTAAGAATTATGAGTCTGTACTTTAAACTCATTTCAAGCTTCACTTCTCTGTGCAAGGCTAAATCTATCTACACGCAAAGTTCAAAAGTTGTTGCTTCCATAGCTAAATTAACATGGTTCCATAGTTAGATGGGGAAAGTTACATTTCAAGGGGCTAATGACACCACTTGTTATGATACTGCCTTCTCCTCTCCCTGGGGCCTTCTAACCTCAAACCTGACCTCTCTGGTTTCAGAAAATTGTGTTGTGCTGATACAGTACAATCCAATACAAGCATTTTTTTTAATTCCCTAGATTTTGTGGTAGTCCTATGCAAGACTTTGTAAGGAAGTGAGTGACAGCTCTCAAAATGTGCAGTGTTCAGGTGAATGGACTAACAGTAATGGGACGTGACAAGTGCTGTAACTGTAGGATTGCTACTGTCACCACCACCCCAACCCCCCGCGCCCATGAACACACACACATACACACACGCACACACACTCCTAATCAATTCTGGATTAGCCTAAGTGTCATCCCGTCAAGCTGCAAGGCTCCATTGGGTAATGTGATTCAAATGATAGAAACTAACAGCTCAGAGGACTCTTAGAGATCAAAAGTCTCATTTCATAATTAGAGAGAATATAATTCAAAGTGATGATGACCTTTGCACATTGGCTCAGTAAGCTTTCCATGATAAATGCTTATGAATGAGGGCTAATGGGCATCTAAGCAACATATGTGCATTTTGCAATGACTTTCTGAAGGTTGTGTTCAATTTGTTTTTCTTTTTTATTGTGTTTATTTTCTGTAAGGATGTTTGGTCTTGATAAGATAAGGAGAAAATGGAGAACTACTTGGAATGAAAGTGAGGTAAAACAATGATTGGGCTAAGAAGATAATTCAGAAATGACTTCTTTATTCATGTTGCATAAGCATTTCATCTTTTATGGCCTCAGTTGATGTAATTAATTATTTTACCCCTAAGGTCTTAAATTTCAAAATGATAATTGTATTGGACATTTTGTAAAAATCCATAAATTTAGGAAGCATATTTTAATGCTGTGTACATAATATATTCACTTCATTAAAAAGATAATCTGCATGTTATAATTGAGGATGATTACTGTTAATCTACATAAAAAAAAACCAAGGTCATGCATATATTTATAATAATAAAAGCTTAATATGCTAATTAGACCAGACAGCCGAACAACCTTCCGGATGTCCTTATGGATGAAGCCACAGTGGCGGGGACTGAGGCAGAGGTGGTTAGGGGTGATCAGGCAGGCAGGAGAGTGGTTAGGGGTGATCAGGCAGGCAGACAGAGTGGTTAGGGGTGATCAGGCAGGCAGGCAGGAGAGCAGTTAGGAGCCAGCGGTCCCAAATTGTGAGAGGGATGTCCGAGTGCCAGTTTAGGCCCGATCCCTTGATTAAGCATTAACTGGCGGTTGGACATCCCCTGAGGGTCCCAGGTTTCGAGAGGGTGCAGGCCAGGCTGTGGAACCCCCTGCCCCATGCACAAATTTCTTGAACTAGCCCTCTAGGTATTAACTGATTATATAGATGGCTAAGACTCATACAGATGAATAGATTTCTTTCATTCTTCACAAACAGTAGCCTTCTCCTTAATATATTAAATGAGATGCTATGTATAATGGCATACTTTCATTAAAATAAATTACTTTCTGCTAAAAGGCCTCCCTAGTAGAAACCTACACATGACTTGTCTTGGTTCCTTTTCATTTTAAAACTAACATTATCAATATAAAACGGGTAAGTGCATATCTTCATTGAAACAGTCATTATTAGCAAAATCTTGAAGCTCTGCATGGTCTTCTGTTTTGTATAGATTTGGCATCTTAACCAACTAAGCTGTGAGTGGGATACGTGGAAATCATTTCCTACATCCTTAGGCATCTATTCTCTTCTCGTTAATGGAATGTCTCAGAGGCTCTATTGAGAAAATAAAACATTTTCTCAAATAGGATTAAACAGACATATATCTCATTGTTTTGGGGATATAGTAACAGCAGCATCTCCTAATAGCACTTAGTGCTTATTAAATATAAGTTGATGATGATGATGATTGATACAGCCTACAATCGAGATTAAGCTCTATTGTTGTTATATTACTCGCTATGCACAATGTGGGAGATGTTTATACACTGTAGATATGCCAGAAATGTACACAGTACACAAAATGTATGACGATTTAAAACACTTCTGGTGATCGTAACTAAACATGGTTATACCATCAACATGCTAATAATTTTAACCCCTAGATGAAAACTTTAGAGCTAAGTGCATAGAGGCAGCATGCCAGGAATTGTTTAGCACGTCATGGAAGCTGCTGTTGTATCTGAGTGAAAAGGTGTTAATGGTTAGTGATGTGTACTTCAAGGATCATAAATCTTTATTTTTTTATTGCTGGCATATGCTGCAGTGATAATGAGAAATACATTTTTATTCATCTGCTTTTTTTTCTTCTAAACATAGTCCTCGTTTCAGGTTGGAGATAGTAACTCCAATATGCTCCTTACCCCATAACCTTGCTTCTATTTCAGTGATGTTATAAAAATAATCAAACATAAACTTGCTCATTTACCTCCATTAAATCTTCCAGCTCATTTGCACTCATATCCACTCAGCCTCCCTCTAGGTTATAACTCCAGGAAATGTCACTCCTCTCACATGCTAACCTCTCCTGCTCAGGATGCCATCTGCTCTTCCTTCTCAAGGAATCTCGCTCCTTGATTAACTTCCTTCTTGCAAGTTTGGTTTCTGTCGCCTCTCTACCAGTTCAGTTAACATGGTAACATGTATTAAATCTCCAATTTTTTAAAAAAAAGAGTTTAAAAATCTCCTTTAATCTCATTTTTCCTATCTCCTACTACATTTCTCTGATCTCCTTCACAGTAAAACCACTGGAAAAAATTATTTTCAATCACATCTTCATTTCATCTTCCATGTTTCTCCTAAAATCATCCCAAATTGACTTCACAGTCCACACGTCCTGGAAGCTGCTATCACTGTAGCTTTGCCAAATTTAATAATCGCTTGTCTGAGTTTACCTTTCTTTATCTGTAACAGCATTCAACACAATTGACCCATTTTAAAACATTTTCTTCTCTTTATTTCAGTCCTACTCTTTTCTTGTTTCCTTCCCCCCACCCCTTTCATCTTGGTTTGTCTTTCTCAATTTCACCGCTGCTTTCTTCTATTTCCAATGGTCAAGTAAGTGTTAAAGTGACATAGAGCTCACTTCTGTTATTGGAGAAAATGGGGGAGCCGCTTCCCCACTGGGTGCCACTGGGGGGTGGAGTTCTCATGATATCCCGAGAAAAAGAAATTTCTAAGGCTCACATGAGAGAATGAGTGATTTCTATTTGCATGGAATTAAATCCCTGTGTTTTCTAAAGTCCCTTTTTCCTTAGTCCAGTGAAAGAAGAAGTGCAGCTGGTGTTTCAGTAAAGCTAGAAGCAAAGTCAGTGTCCAGAGTTTTCTTTTCATGTTGGAGCAGGGTCCAGTATAGCATCAGGCTAGTTGCAAGCCATTAGTCCATTGTGTGTGTGTATGTGTGGTGGTGGTGGTGGTGGAGGGGGGGGGGGGACGGGGTCCTCATGGCCTTGGGCCACATGGGAGAATGCTAGGAAGCAAGAGTGAGCCATGAACCACACATGCCAAGGGGAACCAAAATGGCAGATTTCTTTGTTTAGGGAATTCTATATCTCAAATGTCCACGTGCTTGCAGAGGCCACACCCATGCTGGCCAATGACTTCTGTTCCTAGGTGTGACTGTCAGGTAAGCACCTTCCCCCATATCATCTCTACTTTGTTGAACATACATCTTCCTTATGTGGTTCCCTCAGCCACTGTTTTGTAGGGAAGATGCCTATAATGCCTGCCTTTCCCTTGTTCCTTTTCTATTATCAATAACTAGTTATTTACAATGGTATTACTTCTCAGCCCCTTTCTCTACTTCAAGTGAATTTTTTCCTGAAGATTGTTATCTCGTCAAAAGCAATGACTTAATGCCTACATAATCCAAATATCTATTTTTCTATAACTGAAATCCGTAGGCTCATTTTCAAGTGGTCCATTTGATCTCTTCCGTAGGTGGGTAATACCTATCTTAATTTTAACAGAATAATAATAATAAAAAAAAAAACAGGAAAAAAAACAGAAAAACAAAGACAAAAACAAAAACAAAAAAACACACCTTCTCGTTATTCCAAAACCTGCTTCTTCTGCCTTCTTCTCTATCTCAGTAGATGCCACCATTACTTACCTAGTTGCTCAAGCTAACACAAAAGAATCATTATTGATTCCTCTCTTTCTCTCACCATAGTATCCTATCAACTAGCAAATCATATGACAGAACTTCCAAAATGTATTCTGAATATATAGTGCCCCTTTACTCTATTATCTACCCAACAGGCAGTGTTCTTTGAAACACTTAAACCAGGTTATATATTTATATGCAGCCTCCAGTCTAGATACTTTATTCCAGTGACTTCTCATCATCACATAGAACCCTGACCTCCTGCTTAGACTCTTTACATTTATTTCAGATAAACTTCTGAATCCTTTTACTACCCTGTGCCCCATCTCCTTTCTCTCTTTGCTCCAACCAAACTGTCATTTCTTCTGTTTCTTATTTGTGTCTTAGCACATTATCAGAATTCTATCCTTTGTATCAAATACTATTCCCTCTTCCAGTTATTCTCTTCTTCTTAATCTTGGAAAGACTGGCTCTTTCTTATCAAGCCCAGAGCTGTAGTCTGGTTATACAGGCCATCCAGAGTGGCCATGTTCATGTCTTAGCTCATATTTCACTTATGGAGATAAGCTTTTTTATCACTGAGTCAAAAACAAAGCAAAACAGAAAAACAACAACAAAACTAAGAGTAATTTGTGGAATTTGTGGAGTGAGAAATGTAGGTGAATGTGTTCATACTGCCATCCTCACTTGGAATTCTATGCTGATATTTTTTTAATATAGTTTATTGATTTTTTACAGAGAGGAAGGGAGAGGGATAGAGAGTCAGAAACATCGATGAGAGAGAAACATCAATCAACTGCCTCCTGCACACTCCCCACTGGGGATGTGCCCACAACCAAGGTACATGCCCTTGACTGGAATCGAACCTGGGACCCTTGAGTCTGCAGGCCAACGCTCTATTCACTGAGCCAAACCGGTCAGGGCTATGCTGATTTTTTTTTAATTATTTGTAAAATCATTGATTTTTATATATCTCTCCCTGGGAATAAACTCTATAGGATCATAGACATTGACAATTGTGGGAACTGCTCTAGTTTCAGCCAGACAAATAACAAGAACATAAAGACATATTGCTGAGCAATGAAAAGTGAATTGGTTAGGTAGAAGAGCGTGTGATTTGAAACGAAAGGATTTGTGTTCAAAACCGAGGTTCTTTGGACACTGCAAACATGAGCATATCTACTATCCTTTCTAAGCCTCAGCTGCCTTATCTTTAAAATTGGGACAATAATTAAACTAATAACCTTTCTGCCATAGAGAGGTATTTTCAGTACTAAATAAGATGTAACACTGAAACTGTCTGTGGTCTCATGTTTAATGAGTAGGATAAGTTTTACCTAACAATGACATTAGCCTTATATGCAATATAAAGGACTTTACAAAAGCAAGTACCACAGTTAGGTAAAACGTAATCTTCCTCATTAAACATGAGATTATTGATAGTTTTAGTGTCACAAAGAACACAACCACAAACTACTATATAAATACATGGAGGAAAAATGGACAATGGTATCCTAAATATAACTTTAATAGCAAAGCCCTAGTCACATGTGCATAATCACTAATGGTCAATATGATCAGAAGTGATAGAGAATGAAAAGATAATAGGAATCCCTTTGGCATTAATCTTGAAGACCAGCAGTAATTTAATGCAAAAGCATGCACAGAGTCACTACATGGCTCTTATCACTAGAGCAGAAATATCAAGCAAAGTAGATAAAACTTTCAGGCATAAATATCAACTTGAACACTTCTTACCAAAAAAATTGTAAGACAGTTTTATTTTACTCATAAAACTACAAATGGAAAGAGGGTGGAAGAGAAGATGGGATGATAGGACTTTTTTTCGAGGGAAAATGATATAGCAAACACCTTAAAGGACATGAGAAAACTAAGAGCTAATCTGATGAGCAATTCCAAATTTCCAAAAGGCTCAAAAATTGCCCAACCAGTGTGGCTAAGTGGTTGAGTGTCAACCCATGAACCAAGAGGTCACTAGTTCGATTGCCCATCAAAGTACATGCCAGTGTTGCAGGCTCACTCCCTACTAGGGGGCTTGCAGAGGGGAGCCGACTGAGGTTTCTATCTCTTTATCCCTCTTCCTTCCCCTCGCTCTAAAAAAATCAATTAAAAATAGGAACACTAAAAAACCATATTGAAAAAAGGCTCAACAATTAGTAGCATCATTGTCTTAGAAAGAGATGGTCGAGAGAAGGAAAAGCCACAATATAAGGGAAAGTTGAGAGTTTGTGTAATAATTATTGATTTTCTCAGATCCCCTTCTAATAGCAAATCCCTTTCTGCCACTCTGAAAAGAGACTGGTCATTGGTTAAATCTCTGGACTGGAGGACACTTCACTTATTTGAGAGTGGAAGCAGGTGCCTATGTCACTTCTCGGGCCTCCACCAGTTCCATTGTTTGGCCTCCAAGGTCCATGGCTATCTGGGTCAAGCTGGTGAAGGTCAAGGCGCAGCTGGAGGCTCAAGGAGGTTTTACGGGTGAGCCCCAGCAGAACAGCTGTTTCTTCTGCTCACTTTCCCTGACTGCCATCTTGTCACTTGGCCTGACATAACACCTTGGACCGATGGTGCTTGGTCTGGTTGTGAGCGCAAGAAGTCCAGGGCACATGCTTGGCCACTGAGGCCGGTCTCTACCCGCAAGTGTCTGTGAGAATGGACATGGGTCAGGTGCAGAGGCATGTGCAGAGAGACTCCTGTCGTGCCTCCAGGTGGAGCTGAGCTCTACTGATGAGGTCCCAGCAACTCTGTTCTTTGTGCCTGTTATTGTGCTGGTCGCCCCCAACACCATGACGCTGGCATTACTCTAGGGTAAAGAAAAGAAAGGCAAAGAAAAGGAAAAGAAGGGACAGGCAGAGAATAAAAAAAACGAAACAAGAAGGAAGGGACATGAAAAGAAGAAAAAAAGGGAATGAGGGAATTAAAGAGAATCTGGTACGTTTGAATGCATTGAGGGGATATTTATACTTACGAAGAAGATTGGGGGAATAATTTGATTATAGAAAACAAATCAATGAGGTTATTATTAAGCTCAGGGAAATCAATAGGATTTAAAGGTAAGAAAATATAGTCATAATAAACCATTCAACACAGATGAGCCTTAAAGTGCATTATAATGATCTCGCGAAATCATAAGGCAAACATTCACTATTGATTGAACTAAAGATTATTACACAGCCATCTGGGTAGAGGAGGGTATTTGGGTGTAGTGCAGGGAGGGGTGTGATAAAGACTTTCCTCAAACAGGCTCTCCTGAGTCCTTGTCTAGCTGGCCTATTTCTTGAGAACCGTCTAGCCCGCTGAGCCCAAATTCAAGCAAGCATCCTGTTAAATAAGGTTAGCAAGAATTCTTCCCAGGTGATCGCTCCTGATATCTGATGAGATTCCCCAGCTCACTTTTGACATCTAGTCACCCTGGCCTGTCCTCAGCAAAAATGGTTGACTTGGTTTAACAAGAATCTACACCTGATGTTTCCTCTTAGTAACTGTCGGTCCACTGATCCCTTCACTCTGCTCCTTAGCTACAAATCTCTCAGTCTGATCTCACTCCACTGTGTCAATAGTCTTGACATCTAATCTAATAAAAGAGAAACATGCAAATGGACCATACCTCCACTACACCCACAAGCCACACCCACAAGCTACACCCACCAGCCAATCAGGATCAGATATGCAAATTAACCCAACTTAGATTGCGGCAGCCATGGAGCTAGATCGAGCAGGAGGCTTGCATTGCCCCCAGTGATGGAGGAAGCCAGGCTGAGCTTCCACTCAAGGCTACAAAGTTTCAATTATAGAAGTTAAATAAATCCCAGATTCCTGCTTCCAGCCCGGGTGGCCTCCACTCAAGGAGGAGCTGGGACCTGGGCTCGCCTCAAGGCTACAAAGTTTCAATTATAGAAATTTTAAAAATCCCAGATACCTCTTCCAGCCCAGGCCGTGGCCAGCCTGAACACAGCCCTCAGCCCCTCACCCAGGCTGGACACACCCCCATGGGATGAGGGTCCCTGCTGGGGGGCTTGGCCAGCCTTCAGACAGCCATTAGCCTCTCATCCAGGCTGGCCAGGCACTCCAGTAGGGCCCCCCATCCTATGGGGCTGTGGCCAGCCTGCAAATAGCCATCAGCCTGTCACCTAGGCTGGCCAAACCCCTATGGGGTGAGGGGTGCCACTGGTGAGGGGGGCTTGACCAGCCTGAAAACAGCCCTCAGCCCCTCACCCAGGCTGGCCAGGCACCCCAGAGGAACCCCACCCTGATCCAGGACACCCTTCAGGGCAAACCAGCTGGCCCCCACCCATGCAGCAGGCCTCTATCCTATATAATAAAAGGGTAATATGAAAATTGACCCTAACAGCAGAACCACTGGGAATGACTGGTCACTATGACACACACTGACCACCAGGAGGCAGACACTCAATGCAGGAGCTTCCCGCTGGTGGTCAGTATGCTCCCACAGGGGGAGCTCTGCTCAGCCACAAGCCGGGCTGCCAGCTGCCAGCACAGTGGTGGTGGTGGGAGCTTTTTCTGACTCCTCAGCAGTGCTAAGGATGTCCGACTGCAGCTGAGGCCTGCTCCCAGCTGGCAAGTGGACATCCCCTGAGGGCTCCTGGACTGCCAAAGGGATGTCTGACTGCCAATTTATGCTCAATCCCTTGGGGATTGGGCCTAAGCCAGCAGGTGGACATCCCTTGAGGGGTCCTGGACAGCAAGAGAGCACAGGCCAGGCTGAGGGACCACCCCCCTCCCGAGTGCACAAATTTTTGTGTACCTGGGCCTCTAGTCTATAATAATAGTCCTGAACAAACTCTTCCTTAGCATTTTAAGAAATATTGGAATAATTTTTAACAGGTGCATATGAAAGATAAATCCTATTCTTCTTAAAAAGCAATATGAAAAAAAAAAAAAAGAATTGCCCTGGCCAGTATTGCTCAATGGTTATGGTGTTGGCCTATGAACTGAAGGGTCAAGGGTTTGATTCCAGTCAAGGGCACATAGCTAGGTTGCAGGTCTCTCTCTGGAAATCAATGGAAAAATATCCTTTGGTGAGGATAATAAAAACATATATCAAAACATAGCAGCATTAGCATGTTTTTAGACACATGGAAGCAAATATCAAATGAAACAACTAAAGTTTAAACTGTTGCATCTGAAAGTGAGGAGAAGTGGGGAGACTTGAGAATTACTTTGGTAAAGAGGAAAAGGATACTGTTGCAGTTTTTTCAACCCTGTAGAATTATTTGAAACTATATGCATGTATAACTTCTATAATTTTATTTTTAATGAACATAACAGTGAATTGAAAAAGAAAATTACAGCATGTGTGTGTGTATATATATTCACATATGTATTATACACATATATATTATATCCTATGAATTTTTTTAAATATTTGGTTAGATCTAATCAAATCATTGTTATCACATACTGAATTCTTAATTGCCAAATAATTAAGATGAGCTTCATAGTTTAATGAGTAATTAGGGCTGTTTTCAGAATAGATGTTTTGTAGTTAGCTGCATACTTTTCAGCTTGGTCAGGAAGACTGGAAGCTGACAAAGTAAGGTGCTTGGACCCAACGTTTCTAGTCTGACATACGCCAAGAGTATTCCTTTTCTTGGGCTACAGGAGAAGACTTTCATGGAGCTGATCTCCTCTGTTCAGACTGTGCGGAAAATCCCAGTGGCACTTCTCACCCTTAGCCCACTGCAGCGTGGTCCTAACTTGCTTTTCTGTTTCATCTGCCCTCATTCGACCCAATCACACATGCAATTTCAATCAACTGTGACTAGGGACTATCCACTCTTGAAACAAATCACTGAAATCCACTCAGCCTAAGATGGTCTCTGTCTCTCCAGGAAAATAACATTTAGAAAGGAGGTTTGGGAGGGAATAGGAAGAGTATATGCCAATTAAACAAATTCAAGGGCTCCCCAATAATCTCCCTACATGCTTCCTCCCTTTTTCTCCTAAGTCTAACTGGAAGCTGTGCAAATCCACCATCCCACTGTGTCTCAGGAGTCCTATTAGAAGCCAATGTGGTTCTGAATTAGAATAAGTGCAATATTTGCCAGTGACGTCTGTGTCTGCAGGTGTCACTGCCAAGTGCCAATGCCATCCAATATTTGCTCACCACTGCCCGCGTGGGACCAAACCCACACTTAATAAGACAGGGACTGCATTGTCATGACGTATGTGCAATAATATCCCCTGCATTTAAGCCCCAGAAGCACGGTTATTTTGCTAACATAGTCTTCTGCTATAATCATGGCAGTTTTTCTTCCAGCAGTAAAAGTCTCACCAACTACAGTTAGGCATTTTCTGCTTTCCAATTACTTGCTGATGCTATGCCAAGTGTAGAGTAATATTTTCATGTATCATTAAACAAATGCAGTTGTGCTCCCCAAACAGGTTTCAGTTCGGTCTAAACTACATCCATTAAAGCTTTCATAAGTGGCACACCCTTCAGCTTGTAGTTTCGTTTTACTCATAAATATTTAAGCTGCACAGATAATACCTCGACTTCCCAGCAAGTGCTGCATTAGCTGGGCAATCTTTGCAGCATGAAACTTTGAACCAAGAGGAAACTAGGAAAAGGGAAATACTAGCAAAAAATATGCCAGAATCCTAACATTTGCTTATTTCTGAGAAATAATAACCTATTTTTCTTTCCTATAGATACAAAAGTAGTCATTAAAAAGATATGTGCATTAATGTGTGTGTGTGTGTGTGTGTGTAAGTATAGTGGATACCTTATGTTGAAAGATGGACAATATCTATTTTTCTGAACACTTACTAAAAGTGAAAAATGAAACTGAAGCCCAGAGATGTCAATGTAGTAATTATAAGAGTGACAGGAAAGATATGTGTAACACTATTTTTGTCAGACAGTTTGAGGTGACTCGGGAAGGTTTTATACAGTGGGTGAACTGTCTTGGTCAAGCTAGACAGGGATTATTTGTGTTAAGAACCAAAACCCATACCAGCTATCATAAATGAAGTGATCTATTTTGTTCATCAGTTTATTTTGTTCATTAGATTCCACATATGAGTAAGATCATGTGATACTTATCTTTCTCTGACTGGCTTATTTCATTTAACAAAATGTATAATTTTCATATGCTGTGAGATAAAAATTATTTTCAATTTTATTTATCTATTTATTTATTTGCATATTATATCCAACCTATCCAGCTAATTAGGTGAAAAGATTAATCTATGTGGCTGAATAATATGCCATTTTATGGATATGCTATTTGTTGTTTAGCAATTCATTCATCCATCACTTTATTGACATCTGAATTGTTTCCACTTTTTAGATATTATGAATAATGCAGTTATGAACATTTGTACAAGTGTTTGTGTGGCCTATGTTTTCAGTTTCCTTGGGTTATGCTTAGGAGTGGAATTGCTGGGTCAAATGGTAACTCTTTTTAACTTTTTCAGGAACTGTCAAACTTTTTGTTTTTGGTTTTTTGTCAAATGAATGAACCATTTATATTACCACTAGTAATACACTGGGGTTCTAATTTCTCCATATCCTAAGCAACACTTATTATTTTCTGTCTTTTTTATTATAGTCATCCTAGTAAATGTGAAGTGGTATCTCATTGTGGTTTATATTTGTATTTCCCTATAACTAATTATATTAACCATCTTTTCATACAGAGACTTGCATATATTTTTTAAGATATGTTTATTCAAATCTTTTGTTTATTTTTGAATTGGGTTCTTTGTCTATTATTGAACAATAAGGATTTGGTACATATTTTAGATACTAGATCTTTATTAGATAATTGGTTTGCAAATATTTTCTCCTATTGTGTGGGTTGTCATATCTAAGAAATCATTGCCTAATCCAAGGTCACCAAGATTCACAGCTATGTTTTCTTCTAAGAGTTTGATATTTTTAACTCTTACATTTAAAAATTTGATTTCTTTAGTTTATCTTACTTGGATTTATTGAGCTTCTCAGATATGTAAGTATTTTTCATCAAATTTGGAAAGTTTTGAGCTATTATTTTTTCAAAAAACTTTTTTTCTCCTCTCCTCTTTTTCATCTCCAGAATATCTAGTTTGGTTATGTTTTATAGTTTCTATAATCTTATTTATATTCATTTTTATAAGATACTAAGGGCCTGGCACACAAAAATTTATGCACTCGGGGGGGGGGGGGGCGTGCCTTAGCCTGGCCTGTGCCCTCTCGAAGTCTGGGGCCCCTCAGGAGATGTCCACCTGCTGGCATGCCTGACTAGCCTGGGTGAGGGGCTGGGGGCCATTTTCAGGCTGCCTACAGCCCCTTCAGGGTTCGGGTCCCTACTGTGGTGCCTGGACAGCCTGGGTGAGGGGCTGAGGGTCATTTTCAGGCTTCCCACAGCTCCCATTGACCCAAAGTCCTAGCGAGGCTGGCTGGAAGCAGGTTTCTGGGGTTTATTTATCTTCTATAATTGAAACTTTGTTGCCTTGAGCGGAGGCCTAGACAGGCAACAAAGCCTCCTGTTTGCTTCAGCTCCGTGGCTTCTAAAATTGAAATTTTGTTGCCTTGTGAGGAGGCCATAGCCAGCCTAGGCAGGCAGTTGCCTAGGCAGGCTGGTGTAATGGAAGTCTCTTATTTGCTCTAGCTCCGTGGCTGCCGGCCGCCATCTTGGCTGGGTTAATTTGCATACAGCCACTCTGATTAGCTGGTGTTCATGGCTTGGCTGGTGGGCATGGCTTGGTGTAATGGAGTGAGGGTCAATTTGCATATTACTCTTTTATTAGGTTAGATTGTCATAATATTTTTCTTCTTAGATATGGTCTTTCAGTTCTTTGAACATATATAAAATAAGTGATTTAAGGCCTATGTCTAGTGACTCCAACATCTTAGTTTTCTTAGGGACAGTTTCTATTTACAGCCTTTTTTTCTGTATATGAGTCATAACTTATTATTTCTTTGCATATCTCACAGTTTTTGTTGAAACCTGGACATTTTAACTAATATAAGGTGGTAGCTTTGGAAATCAGATGTTTCTCCCTCATTGGGTTTGTTGTTATGGTTGTTTGTTTAGATACATCTCAGAATTAATTCTGTAAAGTCATTTTATCATGTGTGGTCATGGAAATAACTGTTTGGCTATCATCCAATGACTGGACAGAGATGTCCTTAGATGCCTGCCAAACTTTGCCAAGGGACTGTGTATGTGTTCGGGGACATGCCTTCAAAATTCATCTAGCTACATTTTAGCCTTCACTTCCTTTTTACACAGTCTCCAAATTAATTGTAGGTGAGACCGTAAGGCCTTCTTAGTTTTTTTCCAGAGCATGCACATGTGCACAACTGTACACATGTGTGTAGCATTCTACAATCCCATTCAGTGTCCCTTACAGATATGTCATTCTATAGCTTTTCCTTTTAAGCTTTTGGCTAGTCTATTATTTACCCCAGTTGTTATTGATCTCTTTAGTATTTAATAATTGCTCTGCTTGTTTTGTGATGTTTAAGAGTGACCACTGATTGTTTTGTGAAAATGTCTCTGGGAAAAGGCTGTTTGTGCTAACTTTATTTAGTAGTGCCATAGTACACAGGTGATTATGGTCTCTGAAAATACAAATTGTTTTTCTTTTCAATTCTTATGCCTTACTACACTGGCTGTAACACTTCAACTAGAAAGTCAAATAGGTGTGGTACTTAAGGCCATCTTTACTTTTATTCTTTCTGATCGTGGGATCAAGAATTTAGTATTTCATCATTAAAGTTGATGCCCTCCATGAGATTTTTGTAGAAGTTCTTTATTTAATTATGGACGTTCTCTTCAATATTCAATCTGCTGAGAAATGTTTATGTCAGCATGTTGAATTTATTAAATGCCTCTTTTTTTGCATCTATTGAGTCAATCATGTGATTTTTTTTTTCATTTAGAACCTTAGTATGGTGAACTAAATTGATTTTTAGTTGTTAAACCATTCTTTCATTGTTTGGTTAAACCTCACATTAATATAGGATATGGATAGATATAGATATAGATGTAGATGTAGATGTAGATATAGATATAGATATAGATATAGATATAGATATAGATATAGATATAGATATAGATATAGATATATTTAGAGTTTCTGTGTCTATGTGTTTTAGGTATATTGCTATGCAGTTTCCTTTCCTTTCTGGTTTGTAATATCTTTGTGACCTTTTGTTTAAGCGTTTGAAATAATTTAACAGTAAAGCCATTTGAGCCTAGAATATTATTTACAGAAAGACTTTTAACTATGCATTTGATTTATTTAATATATATGGAGCTATTCTAGCCATCTATTTCTCTTTAACTGAACTTTGGTAGTATGTCACTTTCGTGAACTATTTCATTTAAATTTTGGACTGTCTTGTCATAAAGTTTTTTAAATAATGGAGGACTCCAAAGAGTTTCTCTTATAAGACTTATAACTACCTCATTGAATTAATAATAATACTAAGAATTTGACCACAAGAATACACATGCTATCATCATATTGCCCAAGAAAACAGTGATGTGATCACATGATATATAATCTCTGAAAAATGTCACTATATGTTCATGAGAAAATGAAAATTTAAAAGGCATGTGATGTCTTAGAATCATTATGAAAATGGTTTTGATTTTGCACAGCCACTTAAAGGGTCTCAGGGACAACCAGGGTTGGATAATTTGAGGGCTGCTGTGTAATCCATACATCTTGGACACTATCATCACTGTTCATGAGGTTATTTAGACAAAAGAGCTAGGAGAAATCCTGCCTTTATTTTTCTACCTCAAAACCCATATCCAGTTTAACAATACATAGCCAAAATACAGGTATAAAAAAATCACTAGTTTTAGTTGGTTTTAGGTTCAATATGAGTTAAGTGTGATGGGGCTACCATATTCCCCACCTCTCACCAATACTATTTCCTGACTGTGGGAATAGTTGGCAAATTTAGATGAGCAGTATAAATGGAAAAAAATAACAATTTGCCAAAGATTTTACATTTCTAGTGATAAGGCCTTTAGTCATCCTATATGGCTATTAGAGAGACTAAAGAGTGGAAATAGTATATTTTAACCTAGGTAGAGTCATAGAGAAGAAGAAAAAGTTATCATCTGGATTCTTTGTTTCTACAACAACTTAAAGTTGGCATTTTTGTTGCTATGATAAAAATATCTTAAGTGCTGATGTTAATAAAGCTATTCTGATAACATATTTTATTGTAAGAATCTATCATACTTTACTCATTTGACATACTGGGGTAGATAATTAGAATCTCTTTCATTTTCTCCATTTAACTGCTGTCTAGATTTCATTTATTTGCTTTCTCAATCACTGACGGTTTTAATACCTATTTTTGAGAATCTAATATTGTATAAAATGAGAGAAATAATCCTTGTATGCTAGCAGATTACAAAGGGTAATTTGAACCTTTGAACATTTTTATTACTTTGAAATTTTATATGAAAGTTATTTTCACATGGTAAGCATTAATATTTATCAAATGAAAAATATGTTATCTTCATGCAGGCTCCTGTGAATAAAAACATGCTATGTTGTGGGAAGCCACCGCTTACCAATACTGTTAGTGCACCAAGAAACATGGAAAGGCGATGGACCTTGGGTGTTAGGGGGGCTGATGCTAAGCACCCAATTATTGAGATAGTGGTGGCTCAAGGCAACTTCCTAACTGATAATCCTTTTACTGTTTACCAAACTTTACCTTTGATATGCCTGTATACATTGCTGAAGGGCAAATGTGTATTCAGGTGAATAAATAGCGGACCAGGCCAGAAGTCGGTGTGTCTCTTCAAGAAAGAGGCTCCATCTGACCGCCAATGCGTTCTAACTTCCTATTTCTTGTATAGCATTTTCATTTGTGCATTGGCCCCTCCTTCAGATCCTGTGCCCCACTGTACAGGTTGCGGCACTTTGTGATTCTCACTTAAATTCATATAATTCGTAGTTGTAGTGGATGTATATTTCTAATATTTTACACAGGATATCAATAAGAAGGAGTTCTGAGGACCTAGCTTCTCTAGGGAAAATGGGCATCAGTGAGAGGCAATAAGGAAAAACCTAGTGTGACCTGTGTTTAAAACTATGACATTAGTTTCTATTTCATTGGCCCTACACAAGAAGCATGATGTGCAAATCATCACAATGAAATTCAGAACTTTATCCTGATAAACTCCACAAGCTTTTATATTCTTATTCATATCCTATATAATAAAAGTTAATATGCAAATTGTTCCCTTGGGAGTTCGACCAGGAATTCAATCACTCACTGTGACGTGGCTCGGAACATGATGGGCAACCAACAGTGGTGTTGGGGCACTGAGGAAGCAAAGGAAGCAAGAAGCAGGGAGGCTGGGAGGCAGAGAACCTAATCAGACCTGATCCCCGGCCAGGTCTAGGGACCCTACCTGTGCACAGATTTTGTGCACCAGGCCTCTAGTTAAAAATAAAGTTATAATAGTATCAAAATACCTCATTGTAACTTAAATGCATTATAAAATTAAGTTTTGTGCCGAGCCAGCTCAGCCAAGGGTTCCACAAGCCTGAGTGAGGGCAGTGAAGGATGGAGAAATGACAGAGAGAGAATAAGCTGGGTCTAGGTGGATCTTCCTGTGCCTGGCTGAGGCCACAGAGAGAGATCTAGGTGGCAAGCTGAGCCTTTATTTTATCGTCAGAGGTAAACAGGGCGGTGGTCACCATAGTTACAATGTTCTTGTGAGTTTCACTTATTTTTGGCAGGGCTTACTACACCTTAGCAGCAGCCCATTAGCTACCCAGATAAGATCTAGGGAGTGTGGTAAGGTCAAGCCTAATTATGCTAAGGCTGTGCCCTCTAAGCTGGGACTTGTTTGGGGCTTTGCCAACAGGTCAGTCCAAGGCTTAACCCTATAGCTGTGCCCTACAAAGTTTTATCATAGTGACCCTCTAGATTAGTTTATGCCTCCTCTAGATGGTCTATAAATAACCAAATAAGACTATAAAAATCAAGTTTAGTGGGAATATAACATATCAATAAATAATAGTCTGATTCCAGTGTAAATTCCTCTTTTCAAAATACTCCTACATTAAAAGCATACCTGTGCAATAATGTAGAGTGTGATAATTTTATATTATTTAAAGTTATTCTTAATGACAATTTAATCCATCACTTATAATATCACTAAAGGCCATCCTAATACCGACAACCACTCCTGGTGATTTCCTCCTAAAACACAGATTAGAGATCATGATTTTAAAGTTCCTGAGATTTCTCTTAACTTTATAAAAATAACATATAACTTTTCTAGGGCTCTTGATATATATGCTAAGCACTTTTCAGATGTTTTTGCACTATACTTAGCAGCCATAGGGGGAAAATACTGTTTTCTTCCATTTATAGAGATGGTTTAGTTGAATGAAGTTACTTGACTAGGAGTAAACCCATGAACCCTTAACATGGATTTTAATCACTACAACACAAAGCCTATTTGTTACTATGGAGTTTGTTTATGTCATAAGAGTTTCAACATAGCAAAATTTCAATATTAACTGAGATTCATTTATTGTAAGAGACTCAAAATGCTCAGATTTATAGATTTATGCAGTTATATAGAATTTGTGGTAACTAAGAAATCCAAATGATACTAACATAATGTAGAATGAATAAAAGAATGAATGAAATTCAGTAGCAGTTGATATTTTTCTGAGTGATGATAAGTTAGAGTTCTAAGTACAGTAAGCCTTCAAGAAAAATGCTGACACCACAAGGTTATTAACCTTAGAGGAACACAATTTGCTGTAAAAACTATTAAATCACTAAGTATTTTAAATACAGACTTGTGGTTTTAGATGTCAGCATTTGATTAGTTTATAATTTTTCCATAGTGCCAGTTATCTGAAAGTAAAGGAATCTCAAAAAAGATTCATTTTTGATCAATTAAGGTTTTATTCCTCCAAATAAGCTTTATTCTAAACTTGGTAAATGTCAAAAATAAAGTGTTTAATATGGATAATTAATTGCATAATCTTAATGTGTATATGAGCATAAGTCATAGATGGAAATGACATAATTAAAATATTTTTTCAAACATTTTCTTTTGCATGTAGATTCTAATACCTGGAAGAAAAGTAGTTCTAGTTCATTAGTTAAATAAAGCATTATGTAGTCCTCATGTTTGTTTAGGAAATTATCGCATGTTCTTCCAAATATAATTTAAGTTAACTTTGCTTTCATAGTAAATCTCAGCCTTCTCTCTTCTTTTTTTCTTAAGGCTTTTGGGGGAAAATAGCACCTGATTTTCTCTTGAAATAAAAATATTGATACAGAAAAACATGCTTAACTCACCATATTGCACCTAGGCATATGGCTATCCCATGGTGTAATTTACACCCCTCTTTAAAATAGCATACTAGTGTAAGGGTAAAAGGTAAAATTCAATAGGTTAATTGCCTGTGTCTCTGTTAAAATGATCTTTGTAAAAGTGTGAAGTAAAGCCAGGCACCAACATATAGTTTGAGGGCAAGGGTACTGACAGAGCAGTCTGTCAGCTCGCAGAGCTGTGCATGCCCTCAGCTTTGGAGGATGCATGATGGCATTGAAGGGGTGTGAATTCTAAAGCCAGCCCATATGTGCAGTCACTCCCGCTGCAATGATTGTTTGACTTGTCCAAACTGTTACCAGTGACATTTTGTATGGCTTATAAAAATGGTAATTTAACACATTTATTCAGCCCGTCAGTCCCAAGGTTGACTGACAGAGATTGCAGAGATTTTGTTTACCTTAAATCCATATTTCCTAGCTCAAGTGTGGCCAGAATTTTAAAGAAGCTATATAGCATGCAAACAGGCATCTCATAATACCTTAGGGCCTACTTGTGGGAAACATGTTTAAATTCCAAGATGAAATTGCACATTCCTAAATCACTAAGCAGCAGTAGGGGAGCTTGTGTGTTTTCCCTTTGAAGAGAGTTCATCAGGTTGACCCACAGGACAAGGTGGATATAGCCTCATTATCCCCAGGGCAAGCAAAGGCAGGTGGCCCAGAGCACCACCTCTGGTGTTCGAGCACCCTCTGGCCCTGGCTGTGGGGGAGTCTTCAGCCTCTTAGTGCCTCAGTTTCCTCACTTGCAATGCAGATAAAAATAATGCTAACTCCAAAGGCTTGAAGGGCATGTTGTAAGGACAGAGTTCATACACAGAAAGTCTTGACTGGAACTGAACACAGAGGTATTGTTACGTAAGTGTTAGCTATTGCTAAATAAATTGGTACCTTCCCTCATTATAACTGCCAGGGGGCAGACTATGCCTTGGGACAGAAGAAAATAAGGGAATGTTCTATCCAGGAGCTGCAGGGGCTTGGATGAGGTCCTCTGGGTAATGCTACAAGTAAGGGCTGTAATGATCCTTTACAGGTGAAGGGATGCCTGGGCTTGAATACAAGCTTGTATTTCTTCCAAGCAGTATTTGCTTGGGGAAGCTATTTAACCACTGTGCAGCTCAGTTTCCTCTTCAGTAAAGTAGAAAAAATATTCCCAGCTCTCCAGATTTCTGGGAAGATTAAATAGATTCCCACATATAAAAGGGTTAGGACATTATTTGGAGCAGAGTAAATGTGAAGGTCGGCCAGTGTTATCCAGACAAAGAGTGGAAGACAGATATGGTTTCCTTGGCACTAAGTGGCAAGGAGTAGAGAGAAGTAAAGAATTAATAACAGCCCTAGCCAGTTTTGCTCAGTGGGTAGAGCGTCAGCCTGCGGACTCAAGGGTCCCAGGTTTGATTCCGGTCAAGGGCATGTACTTTGGTTGTGGGCTTACCCCCTGTGGGGAGTGTGCTGGAGGCAGCTGATTGATGTTTCTCTCTCATCGATGTTTCTATCTCTCTCCCTTCCTCTCTGTAAAAAAAATCAATAAAATATGTTAAAAAAAAGAATTAATAACAGGATGAAATAATTAAGGATAACAAGTATTCTCAGAAAGGCAGAGAATTCTACCTGACGGCAGAAAGGAGGACAAAATTGAGTGAAGGTGATTGGGAGCCTCAACTTTAAAATCTAGCCAGTTTGGCTCCGTGGATGGAGCATCAGCCTATGGATTGAAGGGTCCCTGATTTGAGTCCGGTCAAGGGCACATGCCTACATTGCTGTCTCAATCCTCAGTAGGGGGCATGCAGAAAGCAGCCAATCAATGATTCTCTCTCATCATTGATGTTTCTCTCTCCCTCCCTCTCCCTTCCTTTCTGAAATCAATAAAAAAATATTTTTAAAATCTCGATGGGTAATGAGTCTTAATATTAATGAACACACCTCTGTGTTTTTCTCTTTAACAAAGCAGCTCTAGACTTAAAGTTTATATTTTTAACCACGTTTCCGATTTTTATCACCACCTATTCATATAGTCACAAATATTTCCAAGATTGTTGACATCCTTTGATATCTTGGAGATCTATAAAACTTTAAGACACTAAAAGAGATTTAAGGAAATAGCAAGACTGAAACTCATCACAAAATGAGGTTAGTGTCCACTTTACCAGCAGTCACAGAACAGTCATGTCATCTCAGTGCTGAGATATGAAGGTGCTGCTTAGATGAAGATAGTTCAAAGAAGACGGAAGGTCCTACAGCACTCCATCCCACATATCCATTCACACAAACTTATGCTTTCTTAGTTAGAGATTAGTCAAAGCAAACATACTCTATTTTCTACTTTAGAGCATCTTGAAATCCTGAACACTTGGGGTGTAAAGTGAATGATAATTATTAAACAGGAGCATTTAAAGTACTTACCAAGGACAACATCAATAGTAGTGTCCAGTGACCAAAAACAAAAAGTCTCCTAAAATAGTTACTACAGCCCAAAGAAAGCACATGGCATTAAGACCCAGGAGTAGTGAAATCATCCAGGTGCTTGTTAGAAGTGTAGGCTCTCAGATTTACTGAGTTAGAACCTATAGTCTGATCAAATTCATAGGTGATTTTTATGCATGTGCAAGTTTGAGGCACATTAATATAGAACAGTGTTTCTTAATACATGATCCATATCAGAATCATCTAAGATATATAAGAAATAGTCATGTCCAGGGTTTACCAATAGAGATTTTACTTAATTAGTCTTGAGTGAGACACCAGCATCAGTATTGCTTTCAAATTGCCCAGGTGGTTCTACTGTGCAGCAAGTGTTAAAAACAATTGATCTAAATAAACAAAATGAGTATCAAGAAACTAAAAATTTTTGTTTGAAAATAAGTAAAACCTATTTCTGTAAAAACTGAAGTTATCATATAATGAGGTATTGACCTGTAAACAAAATTGAGAAAGACATATTTATCACACAGAGCAAACTTCCTGAGCCTGGGTATTCTCTCTTCTGAGTTTGTGAAAGGGCACTCATAATGTTCATCACAGCAACACTAGACATTATATGTACATGACATACATGATAAGTAAGGGATAAATGCTGGAAATGAGTATTTTAGATAAATATTGCCCAGTTGGCTAGACAGATGCGATTTTATAAATTCTGAAGTGCTTAGGTAATGACTTGCAGATGGGCAGAAAGAAAGAAATGTCTTCATTGTGACTATTGATGGCTTCACATATCTACAAAGTGGTAATTAAAAGTAAATAAAAACTAACAAATAATATAATGAATGTTCAAGGATGCACATAATTTATCAATAAATTCTTAGCAAAGCAATAGGCGATGACTCTTTCATAGTCATCTTTAAAATATCTCAAAATTTCTCTTTTGTTTTATTTCTATGCCCGTATGAATTTTCATGTATTTATGGGGCCCACATATGTGAGACAAAGACAAGAGTGGTGAGGCATCCTCTTTTGTAATTGAATGCCTGAAATATTTACAAAACTATTTATTTAAAAAAAGTGTTTGCAATGCTGTATTCTGTTTTTGCCATCATCTAAAGATATTACAGACATCCCTAATAACTTTCACATGGGTCAGAAGCATTGTTGATACAGGCTAATACTGTGTCTCCTCTAGCCCCAGGAACTTCTCCGCTAAGTTCATAATTATAACATGGAAATAGTAAGGAAAATTCTGAAATATCAAAATATTAGGTAATCCATCCTGAGTGAGTCACTGAAAAAGCTACTTTTTTCCTGTTAGCTGGTTCAATACCTAGTGGTGAATAAATTAAACTTAAACCTTATAGAGCTTGAAAATATTTTAACTTACATTTTTATTTATTTTAAGAATCACAATATTCACAGAAATAAAAAATATTTGAAAATTACTTGAGCGATGTGTGGAAATCTTACTAAAACTCCTAAGCAGCCCAGGCAATTACAGTTAGACTTCCTATTAGAAACTGAATTCTATGCGACCATTTTACAGAATAGAAAATATTTAATTTGTAGGGTCCTTTTTACAACAGAAATCCTAAAAATACTCTCTTTCTGCAAAGGATGTGTGATTGTAAAAAATAAGATATTTCTGATTTTGGTCAAACTTGACTCCTCTCAATAAACAAATCTACATCTCTCTTTCTCTCTCTCTCTCTCTCTCTCTCTCTCTCTCTCTCTCTCTCTCTCTATCTCTCTCTCTTACATGCATTTTGAATGAAAATAAAACCCTTCCTGCCCTGCCTTTCCATTCCTTCTCCCCTTTCTTCTTCTGATACTTCACTTTTTTTCAGTGAAATGCATTTTTAAACTACGACTTTTTGAACCCCTCATCGAACATATTTAGACCAAAATAGTTCGCCTTATACTAGTAAGTCTCAGCTTAAACCCACCCAGTCAACTCTTCACACAGCAATGGCGAACCAGAAATTAAATTGGTACGGGAAGGTTTTCTTTCGGAGTCAGATGGGAATTTCATAGTCTGCTCATTTGGTTGCACAGTAACACCTCTAGGACTGTTTTGCTACTTTCAGAGGAAATATTTAGATGTGGATGTAAATGTTCCCAATCATTGAAGGGAATGCTGTGGCTGTTGTAGGCTGCGCGACACTCTATTATTCTAATGAAACACTTCTAAACGGACTTCAGAATCTGGAAGACCAGGTGGTCCTCCCATGTTCAGTAAACTGTAACTTAAGTTGCCTGTAGCTGTGAGGGTATATTTATTTGAAAAACAAATGATAATCCAAAGAACAAAAAAAGGAGTTGATAATAAAAGAGAAAAATATAATCAAAGTCCTAGAGAAAACCAAAAGAGATATGAACATTAATAAACAAAAGTTACTTAGTTCAAAATCAAACAACAAACAAAAAGGATTTCATAGAAATTGTTAGAGAGGGGAAACAGGAAAATGAAGTTGATGTGGTGAGGATATTGGATGATGTGAATGTAATTATTAGAGGGAATTGAAGAAGGAAGTTTATGCTTTATTCTGCTCTAAAATATGTTGGAATTTATCCCTTGGTATGTTTTCTGTCATGAATCCAATGCCCTATCTGTCAAAACCCATATCTCCTCATTTCAATTATGAATCTATTATTTTAATACTTTTTGATGTGATAAAATGAAGTTGTTCAAGATTTATAAATTTTTCAGAGGTCTATTCCTTGAGTCTTAGTCATGTTTCATCTCAAAATTCTAATAATATACTAACCATTATATTGTGTTGTTCGAAGGTATCATGTCATTACCCTGAAGTGAAAGAGCTTTTTTTAAAACATGGCACTCCTCCTAATCCAGAGTAAAGACAAACTCCCTGCTAAGTCTGCCCAAATTGAAGATTTATGAGCCAAACAACAAATCATTCTTTTAAAATTTGTTTTCATTTATTTTTTTAGAAAGGGGGTAGGAGGGAGAGATAGAGAAACATCAATGTGAGAGAGAAACATTGATCAGCTGCTTCCTGCACATGCCCTACTGGGGATCGAGTCCAAAACCCAGGCATGTGCCTTGATCAGGAATTGAACCAGTGACCTTTTGAGGCATGGGATACACTCAACCAACTGAGCCACATCAGCCAGGGCAAATCAGTATTTTTTTAAGTCCCTATGTTTTGGGATGGTTTGTTTCATAGTAATTAATACAGATTCTGTTACCTGGAAAGGGGTGGGGGGCAGTATTCCGTAAGAAAAACAACAACATATGTTATTGGTTTGGGGCTGGGCTTTAGTTGGAAGCCAAAGAGCCTGGAGATGAGTGTTCGTAAAATAATCCAAAGGCCCCTGAGGAGGTTGGTGTGGGTTTTAAGGCAAATAAAGGATGCCTTATTGGGAGCGGGAAGAAAGGGGACGTTTACTATACAGTGGTGGAAATGTTGGCAATGCAGGTCCTGCAGTCATTGTGGAACAGGAAATGAACCTAATAAACTCAACCATCTAGGACAATATTGAAAATCCCACATAGCTGCTACCTGCCAGCTATGATAAAAATGCAAGAGAAGAGAGGGTGCAAGGTGAGGAAATGCAGTGCTATGTCTAAAGGAGCCAGAATTTCTAGGTTCAAAAATAAAACATTTTCTCTTTCCAAGTCTTGCCACATGACAAAAAAATAAAAAAATTCTCAGAATAATAAATACTCTGACGCCCCAAATGTAATTCTGTGTAAGACTGTCAGATTGTTTTTAATGTCTCAGAAAGATTGTTGGTAACTCAGAAACTTTCAGACGAAGGGCATGTCTCGCAAATCCTCTCCTCTTCACAGTGGGACTTCTACTAGTCTTAAAGCTGTTGTCTTGCAGAATCTCCGCGGACTTCCTGCAGGTGGTCGTGGCTTTTGCCTGCAAGAGGGAATCCTAATTACACTTAGGGAAAGTTCACTCAGTTTTTAAAAGAATTGTCCTGATATAACTTTGGATCCCTCACTTTCATGGACAGGAAGCTGATTGAGAAGGATTCGGAGAGCAGAACCTGAGCCCAGAGAGCAGAGACAAGAACCACAGAGAACCATTCCTGGTGAGCAGGATGAAGGCTTCACCATCAAAGGCCTGAAGAGTAGAAATGGCCCAGCTGGAGTTCACAAGTGTGAGGTATCAGAGACTTCTGTGCCCTCAGTTACTCCCTTTTTAATGAGGACAGCATTGGCAATTATCTCACACCTGACTGTTCCTGCGCGCTTTGCCACAAGTGTTGTGGGCAAGGTAACTTGCTGTTTTGTTCCCAGGTCTTCAGATTAGCAGGACTACGGACTTACAGAGCTCTCTCCAAGGAGCCTGCCCTAAGGACCCGCACCTGGATGCTTAGTTAATGAGACTCTGGGCTGTGAGCCTGAAACCAATTCTGTAAAGGGATAAGGTGTCCTAGGGGCTTTCAAGAGGGCAAGCATATTTACATGTGGAGAGAACGTCAATAATGTGTGGCCAGAGCAGGGCTCCATAGTGCTTGGGCATTCCTCCCAGTGAGCAGGAGGCTTTTGTTCTTTGTCCTTAAAGTCAAGCTCTTTGACAGCTTGACCCACAGTATTATTCTGGACTCAGGGCTGAAACCAGCTGAATTCCATTTCTTAAATTTTGTGATTGCCCCTGGAAAATAGCCCTCATGTGTGGGGAGGGGCTTGGGAGGGGCCCTGGAGAAGCCCATATAAGAGAGGGCCAAGCCATCGGTCAGCATCAATTTTTGAGCCTGGTGAGGGGCTGCTTGGGAAGGACAGCCTGCCCTCCTTTGTGGCGGAGCAAGGAACGGGTCTCGCGGAGTCCTGCTCGAACTGCATATGAGTGAGTGAAATCACTAACTCATGTTGTTTGTAAGCTCTACAGTGGCTTGTTTTGCTGGGTTAAAAAACAAAATTCTGGGTAAATTCAAAATCTACTTGGCTTTATTAAGTGATTCCAGAATCGGGCAGGGAGTGGCCCATGTAACAAGTAGAAGGGGGCTCCAGGGTACAAAATAGAAGGTATTTATAGGAAGAAAAGTGGGGCAGGGGGGCTACTGACTAAAGGAAAGAAGGCTTATTTGAGGACCAGGTGGTTTTTACTTTTGGGAAGGAGAAGAGGATGGGTTTTTATCCTTCAGCTTGCGCCTCTTTCTATGGGGGATGGAGAGGGCTCACAAGATAAATTACCTTTCAGGGTGATTAAGTCTATGTTTCTTGCCCTGGCCGGATGACTCAGTTGTTTGGAGTGTGGCCCCATACACCAGGAGTGCAGGTTTGATTCAGTCAGGGCACATACCTAGGTTGTGGATTCAGTCCCTGGTTGGTAGCGTAAGGGAAGTAACCAATTGATGTTTCTCTCTTTTTCTCTCCCTCTCCCCCTCCTTTTGTCTCTCTCTGAAGTCACTAAAAAACATCCAACAGTGAAGATTTTAAAAAACAAACACCTAAGTTTTTGGCGTGGTTGAAACTGCAATTAGATCTGGTATAAAGTCTCGGTTTGGTATCATGGGCTTTTAGCACCAGTGTTGTGATTTGGGGCCTGTAGTTTTCATTTAGCAGCCAGAATAGATAACTGGTACAAATTTACTGTTGCCAACAAAAATGAAATGATTCTTCACTTCTATAAACTTACATATTTTTCTTTCATAATTCGTAAACCCCGAGTGCTTTCTAAAGATTTCTCTGCTAATTTCCCTGCTAATTGACATGTTATGCCATATAAATCTATTGCGGTGCATTATTTCTATCAGTTCCTTACAGTAGCTTAGCAGAGGACTCTATTATAAACAATAATGAAAATTCTCACAAAAGTTAAGCTCCTATTGAGGGTGAGTATTAATGGGTTCAGATGTCTCTCTCTCTCTCTTTTGCTCCATTTATTATAAGGACCTGTAATGCTGTTATGGCAGCTGCTGAGTCTAAAATGCACAGGACCTACATAATATCAGAATTCAAGTCTGTAGGTCTGTATGTTGCTGTAGAACAGGAGGAGCTGATAGTTCTAAGGCTGTTGGGCAAGAGAATCTTCTTACAGAAGGAAGAATCAGCCTTTTGCTCTATTCAGTCTTTCAGTGATACGGGCAATTGCTTTACTCAGGCTAGTCTTAGACTGTCTAAATGCACCCTCATAAGAACATCCAGAATAATGTTCCATCAAATATCTGGGCACTCTGCGGCCCACTCAAGTTGACCTATAAAATTAATCATCTAAGTAAGTAGAACAAATATTTTATTAAATATGCTAGGTATAGAGACCCCCTACACCCCAGGATTCTGTCATTGTCCAACTCCTATTTTTTCCACTCCTACCATTGAAAAAAATTTTTCATGTTTTCATACCCTAGGAGAAATGTCACCATTTAAACTAATTTCTATGTGTGCTTTACTTTTCATTCTATCCTTGAAAACACCCCATCACCATAGGCTTGTGTTACAGGCATCCCTTGTTTCATTATGCTTTGTTTTATTGAACTTAGCAGGTGTTGCATTCTTATTTTTTTACAAATTGGAGGCACAACCCTCCACCAGCAAAAAGATTGAGTAGGACTTTATTGTGAATCTCCCTTTATTACAATGGTCTGGAGCCGAACCCACAGTAACTCCCAGGTACGCCTGCACATCTCCCACTGGAAGCCTTTACTTGGATAACCCACTGCTTTGTAATTACATAAACATGCAAAGTACAATTTGAAAATTTACTTCATTTTAATGTGCATTTAACATAAATTGTTCATTAAAAACTCCTGGTGTCAGAGAAGATTCTCAATTATTTTAATTTATAGTAGAGAATATCTGGCTAAACAGAAGAAAAATATTGTTAGCATAATCAACTATAAATTGTTCCACAAATTCCTTCATATTATGTGCCTAATTGTGTTACCCCAAATATAGCTCTAAACCCCAATATATATATATTCAAAGGTATATACATATATGTATATAGGTATATATGTATATATACCTTTGAATATACTTATATTTGGAGAATAAATTAAATTTGCCTTTAAAGAGATAATTAAGGGTAAGTGAGGTCGTGTGAGGGCCCTAATCCACTATGACTGGTGTCATGAAGAGAGGAAGAAACACCTGGGGTGTGGGTGCCACAGTAAAGGACTTAAGGACACAGTGCCCATTTGCAAACAGAATGTTAATTGGGTACTAGAATGAAGGCAAAAGGAAAGAGATCCTCCTACCCTTTTATATTTAAGATACCAACACACAGAAGAAATATTTATACCTAAATCTGTAATTGTTTGTAATTTTTCACAAAGGAAAAGCCTTTGTAAGAGTCATAGCCACTTATATAGGTCTGCCTCTGCAGGAGAGGCAGACACACCCTCTGCTCCTTCTCTGCATCTCTCGGTGTGCTTGAGACATAGCTGAGCAGCCAGTGACGTATGTAGCCAGCTGACCTGGGTTGTGTTGGTTAGTCTTGAGCAATCATGGCCAAAAGATATTTTGCGTGTCCTGCTTATGACACTGGCTTACTCGTTGGTATTCTGCGTGAGAAGAAAGCATATACTGTTTGTAGAGGCTCTTCCAAGTTTGCCTCTTCCTTTTTCAGATGCTTATGTTAATAGTTGTGATTCATCTGCAGGCTCAACCAAACTCAGAGTAAATATGTCAATAATGCATTTCATTTAAAATAAAATCGTATACTACAAACCTGTTGGAGCTAGTTAAAATAATTATCTTTGAGCCTTTAACCTAGAAAAGTATGTTACAGGCACAAAATTGGAGTTATTAGTTAAATGAAGGACAAATTATACCAACTGTAGGTTACATTAAATTTGTTTTGGCAAAATATACAATATGGTATTTAAATTTACACAGATCCAAATGAGTTTTTAAAAATAATTTAAAAATATCCCTAAAGCCATTTTCAAAAAGTCTTCATTTGTGATTGTGAGAAAACAAAACGAGAGATGAAGTTAAAGTGATTAGATTCCTACAGTTTGGGCAGGGTAGAAGTCTGTTTGATCCCATCAAAGGCAGTATTGATACAACATAAAGTGAGTCAAATATGAAGGTATTTAATTACTTAAAAATACCTTACATAGTTTTGCATGAAGGTTAGAAAATAAAAATGCGTATATTTATGTAAAAGTAACATTAAAAATGTTTCATCATTGTTATTTAAATATTTTTATTAAAAAAAATTAAAGACCTTCATGGCACAACTTCTTCCCAGCACAGTTATATTTTAGTTATACCAATTACAATACAACTACAACCAATAAATCAAGGGGGAGAGGAGGGACTTCTGACTTCAAACTTAAAAAAAAGCAGGGGAAGCCCACTTCAAACAAAGTTAAAGAAACAAACAAAAAACCTTTCAGAGTAATTGCCACAACTGTCTTCTACTGGCATTCCATTTCTGCAGTCTGATCAATGCAGATACAAGTAGGGCTGAGAAATAGTGTCCTAATACAAGGTATTCAGATGCGGTAATTTACAACAAAGAAGTTGTTACTCTATAAACCCTTGCCCCTCACTCACCCAATAGGGCCTTTTTTTCATGCTTTTGCAAACTCCTTAGTTAGCTTTTAAACATTTTTATTTCTTTTAAAAGGCTCTTGGGTGGCATTTGAGAGTCCTCTGCATTTACATTCAGTTTCTTGCAAGGTCTGATGGGTGTTAGAGGTTCAGCTGTCTGCAGCTTCCCACACCAGTCTTTGCTACACCTAGATTCTATGAGCTACAAGGGTAGGATGTGAAGTCTTGATGTACAACCACCCTCCTCCCCACCTAAAAGAACTTATTAGTTGTAAGTGTGCTGTTCAAATCACAATGCAGTGCAAATGTAATGACAAATTGCATCTCTGGCATATCCAGTGCTTTCAGCTCCTGCACATATTCAACATGGTAACCTGACCAGCATTCTAGGGCATAAAAGGGTCAAGAACAATAAACACCTACTGCAAGTGGCCACAAGAAAGAGAGAAAACCACCCTGCAACACAGCGTTCTCCCTCTAAAAGGAGGCTTTCGCCTTCTCTAATGTTCACCATTACATTCATTAAAGCCATCACCTTCATAAAGTGCGTTACTCCAGCCAAGATGAGTTACAAAGTTAGAAAAGTTCATCCAACTCCTCAAATACTTACATGTATGACACCACGTGAGAAAGGCTTATGAATGTCTAAAGGCAGGAGAATGGGGAACTAAGACTTAGGCCTTAAAATAAGTTGGAAGGATGTTTCCTAGTCCCCACAAGCAGCTACTGTAATTAAATTAACAGGAGAAACTCCAGAGCTGATGGTTTTGCTGTTGGGCTTAAAAAAAAACTAGGCTTTCTCAGTGAAGCACCTGATAGACTTAGGTGGTTTTATTACAGTGGAAAATCTACTTTACAAATGCGTGCTCGCTCTCTCTCTCTGCCAACTTCCCCCCCCCCCCAACCCCTGCACTGCTGAGACACAAAATGCATTAGATGGCAAAGGACCCTTAATCCTCAGAGATGCTTTGGCTTGTGGTGCTTTTTTTTTAACTTATTGATTTTTTTTACAGAGAGGAAGGGAGAGGGCTAGAGAGTTAGAAACATCAAAGAGAAACATCAATCAGCTGCCTCCTGCACACCTCCCACTGGGGATGTGTCTGCAACCATGGTACATGCCCTTGACCGGAATCGAACCTGGGACCCTTCAGTCCGCAGGCCAACGCTCTATCCACTGAGCCAAACCAGCCAGGGCTTGTGGTGCTTTTTAAGGCCTCTGCCCTGCCCGGTACCACGGGTCAAATGAGGGGCTATACAACTGGTGGCCACTGGGAAGCCTCCACCGTACAGGGCTGCAGGCCACTCAGATGTGAACGGGGAGAGAAGACAAGCCTGGCAGATTAGAGAGGAGCTGGATGGAAAAGAGCACAGGACACTGATAGAAACTTACGTTCTAGAGAGCATTTAAAGCTGAAAACATTAAGAAAGGACATGTAAAACCTTAACATGGGAGTAAAATAAATTTCATTTACAAAAAGTGGGCAGACAGCAATATATAGAGAAAGTCTGAAGGAATAAAGACCCATTAAAAGGTTGGAACAATAACATATATATTACCTTATTTACTGAATGTCAGACACCTTCTATTGAGATGCATAATTGTGCATTGATTATTCTAGAATGAGGAGAAAAACTGGCATGTACTCTGTGACATACTACCTATACACATAAAAGCTAAGTGACTGGCCGACCAGCCAACCATTTGACCATTTGCTATGACGTTCACTGACCACCAGGGGGCAGATGTTCAACATACAGGCATGAGAATATGAAACAGACTGATGAAGCTAAGAGGGGAGGGGGAAGGCGGTGGATGGGAAGAGATTAACCAAAGATCTTATATGTGTACTAGAGGCCCGGTGCACGGATTCAAGCACCAGTGGGTTCCCTCATCCTGGCCTGTGGGGATTGGGCCAAAACCAGCAGTCTGACATCCCCAAGGGGTCCCAGATTGCATTAGGGCACAGACCAGGCCAAGGAACCCCTCCAGTGCATGAATCCATGCACCAGGCCTCTAGTTGATTATAAAACACAGTCTGATTTCTGAAATGTTTAAATGTAATAGATATATCTACTGAAATGTAGTAGATGTATCTATTTAGTGAGTGGTTTTTCTTGTTAGAAAGTGTGCTAAAATTTTGCATTAACTCATGAAGTCTCCATGGACAATTAGTATTTCAGATATTAGACTCTCATTTCTACAAAATCAGAAAACCAAAGCTTAGAAAAGTTAGGCAACCTGCCCTTGGCTATACAGTAGAAAGAAAGAGAGTCAGAATTTGTACTGGAATCATGTCTGACTTTTTTTTTTTATAGATAGAAAGTGATGAGTGACTGATAACCATTAGAGAGCAAAAGAACTTTGGATATTAACATAATTTATGTCACAGATAAAAGAAAACTTTATGAATGAATCTAATGGCTAAAGTAAAAAAAATGCTGCTTCCAAGTTTTCAAAGACAGAGAACTAAAGCTACAGAGGCTATCATGGCAGTAATGGGGAGATTCAGAAGGGTAACTGGTTGCAGGCAAATGATATCTGTTTAGGAAAGGTTGAGCTTCCAATGTCAGAGTAATAAAATTATGTCACCATTTAGTTTTGCAGAAATGAGACTGAAGCAGAAGTGCAAAATCAGGGAGTGGAATGTAAAGCAGTACTTAACACTATAGGAGGACATCCTATATAATACATCCTATATAATAAAAGCATAATATGCAAATTGACAGAACAGCAGAACGACCGGTCGGCAGGGGGAGGCAGGGCCGGTGAGCAAGTGACACCAGGCCAGCCAAGGCATGTGCCAGAGGGCAGAGGTAGGGAACAGAGGGGCGATCACGAGGGCTAGGCAGGGCTGGCCATGTCCCCTGATCTACCCACCTGGTTGCCTCCCAAAGAGGGAGGCCACACTGCAGCTTAGGCCCACTCCCCATGGTGGGGGGGGGGGAAGGGGCGGGGGGGGGGGAAGGAGGAAAGAAGAGTGGGCCTAAGCTATCAGTAGGACATCCCCTGAGAGCTCCTGGACTGTGAGAGGGCGCAGGCTGGGCTGAGGGACAACCTCCCCCTGCCCCTGAGTGCACAAGTTTTCATGCACTGGACCTCAGTAGCATATAAATATGTAAGGAGAAGAGTGGGAACATAGAACCAAATTAGGGTAAAAACAACAGTAATGGAGCAAAAGGAAAAGTGGCAGCTATGATGAAAGGGAAAAAGAGCAGAAGGACAAGAATAATAAAGAGGTTTGAAGATCAAGAAAGTCTAAAGAATTGGAGAGATTTAATAAATACAAATTGAGAAAAGGTTATTGACTTTGGGTAGGCAGGTGGCGGTATTAAGAGAATAATTCCAGGAGTAGGGTGGTTCCAGGAGGCAGACAGGCGGGGGATAACATGTAAATGAGTAGGAGCTGTGGCACAGGTGTAGGTCACACATTTCAGGGACTGACAGCAACAGGAGAAGAGAAATGGAATGTTAGCATGGCAGTCAGTGGAGGGAGAAATTTAAAATGTCAGCAAAGGAAGCACGGGTAACAAGAAAGAATCAAATGCAGAAGTCAAGTGAAGTACACTATTGAGGGCAGTTTGAGCAGTCTGCTAGACAGTTCTCCCATCCACTGAACAGTATTTTATTAACTATTGGGAACAGCACTGGGAAGACTAGGGTTCCAAAGACCATGAAAGCAGAATTCCCACCCTCAGGTCCTCAATTTAGAGAGGAAGACTAAACAAGACTAGAGCACATATGCGAATATTAAAAGTAAATAAATGTAGCAGGCAAAGGAAACGCAAAAGGGTCAGACTGGGGACAGCAAAGCTCAAATAGAAGTGATGTCCATTTATCTTTGGCTCTTGGGGCAATGTCATTTTTCAGAATGAAAAAAGTAAGTTCAACACAAAATAGAAATTTGCGGTGTAGGTTAGGTGGTTCAGGTCTCTGCAGGTTTGCATGGTTAGCTTGAAGGTAAGGAAGCAGATGTTGTAAAGGGTCATGTTATCCATACAGTGGGTCTCATTGGTATTCTCAGCCAACTGATGGACAGAGGGCTCAGCCACAGTGTCGGACATTTGGGTGACGACACTGCACTCAGGTGTTCATTATGTGTTTATTGATGTTGCTGGTGAGCTTGTGCCCCGCCCAGCCAGTGGGTCAGCTAGCAGCCTGCAGGCAGTTATGCTTTTGGCCTCCTTCCTCACCACACTCAGGACTGAGTCACACAGATTGGCTCCCTCCATAGAGTGGCCCTTGGCCCAGTTGTTTCCTCTCCAAAAATGACCAAAAATGAAGTCATCTGGTCATATGATCTGGCCAAAATGACCTGAGCGAACTGAGTCTGTGGTTCCAGGTTCTAGATGCACCAACATAACACGAGGAGCATGTTTCCCACCAGTGGGGGTACACGGAGATTCTATCCAGCCATAGGTCACTGTCCTTGTGGTAGGTGTGGTGAGGTCAATGCCATGTCCATCACTGATGCCCTTCCCGAACTGGGCACTGATTTGGTTGTCATGTTGGCCAGTCTGTGCACAATTTCCCTCATGGTTCAAATTTGAACTTTCTTGCTTGCCTCCAGGTGTGTACATGGTAAGAAAATATGCATTTTTTTTCTTTGCTGCTGGTAGCAGGCTGGTAGGATGGGGCGTGCCCTGGAATCTGGAGCAGCGAGGTCTGAGTGTGGCAGCAAGAAGATTCTGGAAGCCAAACTGAGTTTTAAAATCTAAGTGTGCAGAAGGCAGAGGGGCAATGATAAAGAGCCAAAACCTAAGGGAGAGCTTAGCTGTTTTAGAATGCTGTAAGTAGTTGAATGTGGCATGTGTCTCAGATGAAGAGATTCATGATGAGAGATGCGGCTGAGGTTACTGGGATCGCGCCAAGGTGGTGACATGTAGCTGATGTTTAGCTATATGCTACTTAATAATCAGGTGGCATACACATGTTGAGAAAACACTAATGGGAACTTTAAACTGAAATATACTCTCATGACTTAAATCTCAATAGAAAATCTCAATTGATTTTTTTCCATAAAGGCCCATTTTAAATATTTTTATAAAATAAATCCTGTGTTGAGTATTAGGTTCCTGTGCCTGTTATAAGAAATCATCACAGAGTGGCTTAAAACAGCACATTTATTATCTTACATTTCTGAAGATCAGAGTATGAAATTGGACTCACTGAGCTGAAATCAGTGTTGATGGGGCTGTCCTTCTTTCTAGAGACTTTAGAGGAGAATCCATTCATTGTCTGGCCTTTGCTAGCTTCTAGAGGCCACTACCATTCTTTCATTCATGTGCATTCCTGAATCTACGAAGCCAACAATATTGGGTGAATCTGCTGCTGCTATCACCCCTGGTTCCTTTTCCGCTGCTTCCCTCTCCTAATTATAAGAACCCACCCAGCCAACCCAGGGCAATCTCCCATCCCAAGGTGGTGGACATATTTGACTCCATCTGCACTCTTAATTCCCCAGTTTCTGGGCATTAGACCATGGGCATCTTTGGGAGGACATTATTCTGTCTACCACGCATAGGTATAGCATCTGACAAAAAAAGGTCTTAAAAATGATAAAGACAGTTGATAGTGGGAAAGACCAGTAAAATGCTAAGAAGCATGCAGTGAACATTTGCTATTTGCACAGAGATTTACTAAGAATTATATCATATTCTAAAATAACAAAAGACTTAGTATCACCTAAAAGACCTAACGGAAACAAAACATACTAATATGAAACAAAATAAGGTAACACAACAAGTGAAAGTAGTATAGTAAAATTTGAATATATAAGTATGGAGAATATTTAATTTAATTTTTTAAAGTTAAAAAGATAACTTTTAGCCCAAAATGATTTTCTAAAGAAGATGGGTTGGTGCTTTTGAGAAAACAATAGATATAGAATAATAAAGAATAAAGAAAACATGTCAGGTAGAAGAAGGATTATATATAATTTTTTTAATGTGGTCAAGTAACCAATTCTGGTAGAAAAATATTCTAGGGACATTTGATAGGTATGGAGGTATGAATCTCTAGATTTTGGGAGACTATATTTGAAGGCAAATGACCCAAATTCAAATTGGGGTGTTGCCTCAGAAAAGTCATTCTCTCTCAGGAAAATACTGCGTGTTATCTCTCTCTCAATATCATGATCATAACTATGAATGTGCCTCGTAAGTTTTAGAGTGCTGTGCATTTGGTTGTGCTGTTACTGTTACAGTAGTTATGGTGAGCCTTAACTGCTAGACTGAAGAATTCAGGCTATACATTTATGGAGAAGAGAAATGTGCTTTTGATTGTCAAACTGGGAGTAATGTGTGGAGTGGTGTAAACATCCATTATAGAACTAACGATATTTATTAGATCAAGGAGTCCAGCTTGAAAGCCACATTAGAAGTAACCTAAGAAAGTGGAATGGTAGTTGCCAGATAGGAGAGGGGTTGGGGAACTAGGTGAAAGAGATGAAGGGATTAAGAAGTACAGATTGGCAAGTACAGATTGGCAGTTTCCAAGTAGTCACAGGAATGTGGAGCATGGTCAATAGTATTGCAATAACTACGTATGGTGCCAGGTGGGTACTGGAAGTATCAGAGGGTACTATTATGCAATACACCTTAAACCCATACAAAATAATATTGAAAGGAAACTAATTAAAAAATAAAAATTAAAAAAATGAAGTTTAAAAAAAAAGAGAAAAAGATGAGGACCTAGATTTGGGTGAGGGATCCTGAACAAATGCATTGCATCAGAAGGCCTGTGTGGGGGTTGGTAATTGACTTGCAGGAAATAAAAAGAGGAAGAACATAACACTTAATATTGTGGATCGGAACAAAAACAATGCCTGGATTGTTTTTTTTAAGTGTGGATAAAAAAAAATAGCATAGCTATTCCATTTTAAAGGGGGCCAGAATGAGATTTTCATTGAAAATAATAAATGAGGATCTTGAGATATTTACAATAAGGTTCTTTGGAGAACAAGAGAGAGAAAATGAATGGACTGATGGATGATTAGACACAAGGAATGAGTTGTTGCCATTCAAATTGTAGTTTCTTCCAGAAATACTGTGAATAAAGTGCTTTGTCCAGGCTTAGCAGTGTTATAATAGTAATGTTTGCTTTTGAAATGCTGGCACATGTGTAGATTAGTACATATTTTTGCTATAGATAGGGTCACTATCTGTGTACTTATGTTCTTCATAGCAATTACTATAGGCGATAGTTATGTGCTTCCCTATCCATCTAAATTTGTATTACATGTCCCTTAAGGACAAGGCTGTCTTTCTGTCTTGTATAGCCATTGCTTTATACAGTGCCTGCCATGGAACAGGAGCTTGGCAAATGTATCAACAAATCAGTTTCAGTGCTTTTCTGAATTTGTCGCTGTTGTTATTAATCTTTGCCCAAGGATATGTTTCCATTGCGTTTTAGAGGGAGTGGAATAGAGAAGGAAAGACAGAGAGAAACATCAGTGTGAGAGAAACACATCGATTGGTTGCTTCCTGCACAGGAACTGGGCAGGGGAGAAGCCTGCAACCAAGGTATGTGCTCTTGACTGGAATTGAACCTAGGACCCTTCAGTCCCCAGTCCGATGTTCTGTCCACTGAGTCAAACCAGCTAAGGCTGTCTTTTTTTTTATTTTCATTTTTTTGCAAGTAAGTACCCCTTCCAAAATTGTCAAAGGCCTTCTCTAATTAATTTGGGCATCACCAGTCATTTATTTGGCAATGCTTTGCAAATCCTTGGTTCTCAGTGTTTTGTCAGTTGAATTGAGAGTATACATCATTTAAAGGAGAAACTACAGAATATACAGCCACACCCCAAATTACTCCTAGATTATAAAATAGGCTTGAAATTCCTTAACAGTGACATATTTCAGAGGATCCAAATCTTGGAAAACCATATACTATCATTAAAATTATATAATTTAAGATATCAAATCTATGCAGGTAATGTCTTTGTATCTTGGGTGTAATGGGTAGTGTGAGGGAGGGAGGGATGAAGGAAAGGAGGAAACTTGAAAACTCTTTTGAAAGTCATTTTTCCTCTCCTTTATATCCAAGCTAAAACACAAAGCACTTTTACTATTCCCATAGTGTAACAAATAAAATTTCTTTTTTTAAACTATATTTTTACAATTGTCTGTCATAACTTGTTACTGATACTGAATTCACAACATATATATTTTTACTTCCTTTGGGACTTTAAGTCTTATTGCTATATGACCTGAAAATTAGGCAGTACATTTGGTTGGATAACCTGATAGACACTTCTTTGCTTTTAAAAAGTCAGAATAACCAGACTATCAGTGGGAGAATTTTGCAAGGGATTTCTTTTAGTTCCCATATGATGAAAAATTTTCTTTCATCTTATCAGTGAAAGGCACCTAATGAAAAAGACAGAATGCCTGCCAGAGTCAACAAGACTATTTCCCCAAGGAAATAAATGAGGAGCAAATGGTTGCTTGAATAAATTTTTAGAAATACTGGTCTTTTCATTTCATTCCAGAGGAAATAAAGGGAAAATAGCCTTTCTAAGATGCAATAGTGAATAATGAACTCCAGTGGCCATGCCAAATCCCCAGTAAATCCCACAGCTTGTGGGGAGGTGCCAAGAAGGGACAATGACAGAATGGGGAGAAAATCACTACCTTTAGCAGCTATAGTTACTGAAATTGGTCCTTGGCTAGAATCAGAATAGGTGACAACTCTGTCACTATTCCACAAATCTCATTATGAAATAAACTGCTTACACTTCCCTTCACCCAGGACAGTTTGACAAACAGCATCATAGTTCTCAAGTCAAAGCTTTAATATCTTACCAGTCTAGCTCCTTAGTGTACCAGAATGCAGAAAGATTAAAATGCCTGATGCCGGTTCAGTGACCTCCTGAACAATAAGCTGCTCCTCTCCAGCCCTGCCTGCCTTTAAGTGTTGTAAAGCTCCAGTTCTATTACTGAAGAACTAGAGGCCCAGTGAATGAAATTCGTACATGAGTAGGGCCCCTAGTGGCTGCTGGCTGCCAGGGCTTCCCTTCCCCCAACTGCCTGCTTGCCACTACTGCTGGCCAGGGCAGAGCTGGCTTGGGAGAGGGGCTGCAGGCAGTTGGCTGGCTGACCCCACCCCTTAGTCGAACTCCCAGTCGAACTCCTAGTCGAGGGGACAATTTGCGTATTAGGCTTTTATTATATATGATGATGCCTTGAAGAAAATGATACTACTATACAGTTCATAAATTTCTTGGCACCTCTCAGTTTTCTAAGATAACTAGAGGCCTGGTACACAAAAAATTGTACACTTGGGGAGGGGGGGGTCCCTCAGCCTGCCCTGTGCCCTCTCGCAGTCTGGGAACCCTGGGGGATCTCCACCTGCTAGTTTAGGCCTGCTCCGTGTGCGATTGGGCCTAAGCTGGTAGTCAGACATCCCTCTGGCAGCCTGGGAGCCCTCGGATGATGTCCACTTGCCAGTGGGGAGCAGGCCTAAGCTGCAGTCGGACATCCTTAGCTCTGCTAAAGAAGCAGGAGAGGCTCCCACCACCACCGCTGTACTGGCAGCTGTCAGCCTGGCTTGTAGCTGAGCAGAGCTCCCCCTGCGGGAGTGCACTGACCACCAGGGGCAGCTCCTGCATTGAGCGTCTGCCCCCTGGTGGTCAGTGTGTGTCATAGTGATCAGTCATTCCCAGTTGGTCTGCTGTTAGGGTCCATTTGCATTTTACCCTTTTACTATATAGGATAGCCAAAGGACATGGAGAATGGAACAGGGATCATCTTGCTTGGATGCTAGTTGACATGGCTGTATCTCTAACATCAATGTTATCTTTGACAGTTGTGATGAGAGATGATTTACAAGGAAATTTTTTCTGAGTTCTTTCTAATTGTCTTGGCATCTTCAGAAATCTTTTGTCTGGACATTAAATGATGGCAATTATGAAGGTCTGCAATAGAATGAATTCTTGTGGTCACTGTTCCTTTATATATAATTTGTATTGCTTTATTCAGGATTCATTTTGTTTGCAATGCATAACATAAGCACATGTTATTGACATAACGTTGTCAGAGGAATAACTTTTACTGTTTGTTTTTTGTATGTAAACGCTAGGTTATCTTACTGTGGGCCTTATGAGGTTCTGTCAGTTCAAGATGAAATTGATTTATGTACATGACACAAGGGCAACCAAATATAAGTCACTTAAGCCTATAAATCATTTTTATTCTGAAAATATATTGCTAACCTATCTTTCAAATTACCTACTTTTTATCTAGAAGTTCTGTTCTGATATCCTTGACACAGCATTTCCATTAGACCACTTCCTTGGGGATAGGTACTACTTAGAATGGGAATAGTGTGTATAACTTGGTACCACAGAAACTTAAGCTCATCACCCAATTTTTAGGATCCCTAGCTTAAAGGCACACAGCACTTTAAACCTTGTAGAAACTCACTACTCAAATGGTGGCCCATGTGCTAGCAACAGAGGCTCCTGAGAGAACTTGGAAATGCAGGATCTTTGGCTGCAGCCAGACCTACTGAATCACTATTTGCATCTTAAGATTTCCCAGATGAACCTTATTTAATAGATGAAAGTTTGAAAAGTAATGTTTTGGGCATTTTATATTGGATGATATTCCACCAGAGGAGGGCAGCCACACGCCTGCCCTTTAGGAGATGGTTCCTTTCGGAAAGGCTCACTGAGGGCTTGTTAATACTGCATGGGATCTATGGCTTCTTTTGAATCGACGTTCCCATCCTGTGGCACCCAGATACTGGATCCTCATTTTATTGCTTTTGGTGGTTTGGTGGTAGTAATTCTTTCCAAAGACACTGCTTTTATTTATTTATTTTTCTCTTTGGATCCCCTTTTTGGCACTAACTTGACTAAGCCCTTTAATAGTAAACATTGAGGACCATAGCTCTGCCCTAGCAGGTTTGGCTCAGTGGATAGGATGCCAGCCTGCGGCCTGAAGGGTACTGGGTTGAATTCCGCTCAAGAGCATGTACTTCGGTTTTAGGTTTGATCCCTGGCCCTCGTCCAGGCGCATGCAGAAAGCAACCAATTGGTAAGTCTCTCTTACATTGATGTTTCTCCCTCTGTGTGTCTATCCCCCTCCCTTCCACTCTCTAAAAATCAATGGAAAAAATATCCTCGGGTGAGGATTAACAACAACAAACAACAAAATGACCACAGCTCTGGAACCAGCTGTGTAACATCAGCTGGAGACAGTGTTTTGTTTTTCTCCTTCCTCGTGTGTCCTCCATTCTGCTGCATACAAGCGCTACTCTAGGCCCTGTGTGCTTTCAGGGAACTGATGGCTCTGAGCCTGTCAGGTGGTTCTTGAAGTCGCCTGACAGTTGCTCCCAGGCCTGTGCTTATCAGTACTCAGCTGACTACACCCCAGCAGCGGTTCTCAACCTGTGGGTCGCGACCCCTTTGGGGGTGGAACGACCCTTTCACAGGGGTCGCCCAAGACCATCCTGCATATCAGATATTTACATTATGATTCATAACAGTAGCAACATTACAATTATGAAGCAGCAACGAAAATAATTTTATGGTTGGGTCACAACATGAGAAACTGTATTTAAAGGGCCAGAAGGTTGAGAACCACTGCACCACAGGGACCTCACCATGTCTGAGTTCTCTCCCTGAGCTGCTCTTTCCGTTCTCCTGTTGGGTCTGTGAACTCCCTATATACCCAGGAAGGGACCGTTCTTACTGTCAGACAAAGGAGGACGTGGGAATCTGGACCAACAGCCCTGGCCATGGCCAGTGCCTCTCAGTTCACTACACTTAGTTCATACATTTTTGTCCTGTTACGTTTTCCCACAACTTCCCGCTCATCGTGTTACAGAGAACCGGGATAATCAAACAATGCAGGAGAGTTTGGACTGACACTTTATTCACCGCGGTGGGCTTAGAGAAAATGATTTCAAATTCTAAGCAAGCCTACAAGCAGAACTTCCCTTTTTATTAAGGAGCCAGCCCTCTGTGCAGTTAGTGGTTATCTCGCTGCTAGCCTAGAAAACTATACAGTTCTATCCACTTAAAAAATGCACCTGGCATGGCATTGAGAGTATGGGCATATCTAATCTCTGACCTACAAGGTCAGACAGCTAAGTTTATTGTCCTCACTATTCGAGCAGACTAAGGCAGGCTAGAAAGCAAAGTTATCTTTTTAGAATAAGAGGAACAGCAGAGAATTCCAAATAGCAGTTTTTACAAAACAGGGGTTTGCCTTCTCAATCAAACCTAGCATGAAAATGTTGGGGTTTAACCAGTTGGGGGGGGGGGGCCTTTGCTTCCTCAGGAAAGCTGTGTCACGTAGAACATATTGAATGAGTGTGTATGCTCTTGCTAATCAGTCTACCACTCTTACTCCAACCTAATTCCTGGTGAGTTCAGTGCCTATGAAAATGATTCTAAAATTCTTTTGATTTTTTTAATTTCCTCCTTTCAAAATATATGTTTTCGTGTCATTCCTTTGCTTAGAATTAATTCTACAGTGGCTCTTGATTTTACTTAAAAATAATAGTATAAATATTTACAGTGATATATAAGTAAGATGAAAATACAATTATCTAAATAAAAACATGTTTGAAAGTAAAAAAAAAAAAATGGCAATAGACAATTAAGCTGGAAAACAGGCAAAACTGTAACCCTTCTGGACAAGCAGACTTATGAACACCTCACCAATAAGGCCCCACATGAGCTGGCTTCTCCCATGTCCTCTGATACCTTCTGGCGCCTGCCTCCTCACACATACTGCTCAGGTACCCTGGCTTTTGGGCTCCTCCTCAAACCCACTGACATTTGCAGACTAAACACTGGCTGGTGCTCTATCTAGAAACCTCTCTCTCCAGGTCCTTGTTTACTTCATCAAAATTTCTTATCAGGAAGGCCTTTCCTAGCAACTAAAAAAAAAATGAATAAATAAACACATCTCAGCACTTAGAATTGCTCATATCCCTTACCCTGCTCCCTCCCCCACCATTACCTATTACCTTGGAAAAAGAAATGGCTATTGAGTTGAAAGCAAAACTAACTAAAGGTACTTTTGTTCTCTACAGAACTGACATAATTTTTTTTTATCTCCAAGGGAGGTTGGTTCTTGGTTCTTTAATTTAGGAAAATATCCTTTTTGACTCAGTGGAAATTTTCAGTTGACCAGTTGCATCTTCTCGGGCATAGTCAGGTCCAAGGACAGGATAAAGAGGACGCTGAACTTTTTTGCATGATAAAGTCAGAGACGACTGAGGAAAGTACAGCAGTAGACAGTTTAGAAATATCTACCCTGGAGAGAGCAGAGTGGCCTAGGTCTTTGGGAAGTAATGTCTAATACTAAATGTTAAGTTATTCCTTTTCTGGGCTCTAGTTATATAAGCACCTTTGCATTAGCCCCCTGGGTGCTGTGTATATTTCTTCTGAGAATCACAACGTTGCAAGAACAAATGAAAAAATGTCAGGGTTTCATATCAGTAATAAAACAGGCAAGGATTTAAATCAGTGGCCCATTTGAGCTGTCAAGAAAAATTGTGACTTTGAGATGTGCCATAAAGGACTAGTGGCGTCCTGTCTAGTTTACTCCATCTGTGTTCTCCCTGCTTTTTATTGTTTTAGAGCTATTTGACAACTCTCAAGTTGTAGAAAACTAATAATAATGCAAGTGAGTCTATGAAAATATAAATTTGTTGTATTCCGTAGAATGCAATTAATTATTGCTTGTGGGTAGACCAATTTTCGTACCTATTTGTAACTTTATTTTACCATTTCTTTCTACACATGAATTCTTTAAATTCTGCTTTCAATTGGTAATAACATCTCAATAGTTTCCTCATAAGTTAACTAAAATATTGGATGTGTTCCTTTTATATTTCTAAGAGAGTCACACTTTTATCTTTTAAAAAAAAGAGTATTTAACAAACAATATCAGAAGGCAGGCTACTTTGGGAAACATTGAAGTGTCTCTGAATTAAGAGACTATGAAAACAAATAATTCTTATTCCTCTAAAACTTATCAGAGGAAATTTGCCTTTGGAAATATAAAAGGAAGACATAGATAGGGTCATCAGGGCTTTGTGAGTGAAGACATTTAATATAGGTAGCTTTCTATATCGCTTAGTAGGTATTTAAAAAGTCTCGCCCTTGCTGGTTGGGCTCAATGGATAGAGCATTGCCCTGCAGACTGAAGGGTCTTGGGTTTGATTCTGGTCAAGGGCACATGCCCAGGTTGCAGGCTCGATCCCTAGTGGGGGGTATACAGGAAGCAGCCAATCAATGATTCTCTCTCCTCATTGATGTTTCTATCTTGCTCTCCCTCTTCCTTCCTCTCTGAAATCAATAAAAAGATATATTTTTAAAAAGCCTTAATCCCCTTTCATCCCACCACAGTTCTTAATCCTGTAACTTTTTTCTCTTAAATCTTTTTAAATGTTTTATTGTTTCAGTTTGAGTAGTTTTTACTGTAGAAAGTCTTAAAACCTCTGGCTGTTCCACAAAAATATAGATCAAAAGCAAACTTTTTCTGTGAAGGGACAGACAGTAAATATGTTATGCTTTGCAAGCCATATGGTCTCTGTCACAACTATTCTCTGCTTTGTAACACAAAAGCAGTCACATATCCTACATAAACAAGTGACTGTCAATAAAATTTCATGCACAAATTCAGAATTTGGCCTATGGGTTTACCAACAACTGAGAACAAATTATAATTTATTTACTCAAGACCTTATGAAACTATTAAAATAATAATTATTTAGAATTTTTAGAGTTGTAAACTAAGATGATTAAGAGGAGAGTACAGAACTTATTTTTTTATTCTAACTATGAAAATATGTGTATAGTACAATAGATTGTAATGAAGGTTTATTAATGGCCAATCCTATCTAATAAGAGTGATATGCAAATTCACCATCACTCCAACACACAAGATGGCTTCCCCATGTGGTCAAAGATGGCCAATGGGTTAGGGCAGTTAGAGGCAACCAGGCCAGCAGAGGAGGACATTTGGGGGTGACCAGGCCTGCAGGGGAGGGCAGTTAGGGATGATCAGGTGGGCAGGGGAGCAGTTAGGCATTGATCAGGCTGGCCAGGGAATGGTTAGGGGGTGATCAGGCTGACAGGCAGAAATGGTTAGGGACAATCAGGTGGGCAGGCAGGCAAGCAGTTGGGAGCCAGAAGTCCTGGATTGTGAGAGAGATGTCTGACTGCCCATTTAGGCCCAATCCCACCAAATGGGCAGTTGGACACCCCTCAAGGGGTCCCAGATTGGAGAGGGTGCAGGCTGGGCTGAGGAACACACACACACCCATACACCCGTGCATGGATTTCGTGCACTGGGCCTCTAGTAAATATAATAAAGATTCCCTAATTCAATAACAGTGCCAGGAGCATGGCAAGGTGTGCATGAATAAGACATAGCTAAAGATGGACCACTTAAAACAAAAAGGAATTTGCTCAAAACCAGAGCAGAAGCGGCTGTTCTAGAAAAGGATATTAAAAATAGATCAACTCTGAGGCTCTAAAACTGAGGTGATGAGATTTCAGTCCATTTCTTGTCATGGCATCAAAACCCATGAGGACTTTGCATTGAGATATAATGCTGATGTGTCGCATCAGAAGAATAGAGCAGAGATCATGGCCAGGCCAGAATAGGCCAAGTCCATGCCCCTGTCCCCACCACCAGCCACAAAAATTCAGTTTGAAGGAATGGGGTAGCAACACTACCTGGGGATTGTGTGGTAGAGAGACACTAACCCTCGTCTTCTCCCTGAGAACAGAACAGGCGTCTAGTAGGTGAGGACAGCGATGCGCTGGCACTAAGCTGTAAAGTGCCTGGTGGAGTGAAGATATGCATACCAAGGCTATGCTCATTAAAAATTGACAATTCCCTACTTTCTCAGAATTATTCTGGCTAGTCTCACATATTTATTCTGTTGGAGAAACTGAAAAGCATATTGTCAAATTCAAAAGAAAGAGTACATTCTGATTTTATTGTGATTCAGTTAAATCTGATTCAGAGCAAGATTTACATTGCTTGTAATTGTTTATTCTTTCTACCTGTCGGACGGCGTGCCTCCACCTGCTATCCCATCTCCTTTTATGGCGTTCTGTAAATTCATGTAGCTTTCTTCTAAAAGGTTTTTGCATGTTCTTTATTGCCAGGAATTTTATACTTTTATTGTGTTGTCCAACAGTTATTTTTTTGTTACATTTTTTTGTTACAGTTTAGACTTAATAAATATGGATGATAGCTTTCTCGTATTTATTTGTAAATGACTTCACTGAACTCCTTGGGTGGTTATAATTCAAGGGCAGTATAATACAAAACTTCTCTTTGTGTCAAGAATGCCATCTGTAATAGCTGTCTTCATTCTAAGTTAGGATGAGGTTAAAAGGGAGGATGGGGTAGAGGCATAAACACTTTTGTTTCACTTTAAGATTAGTAAGTATGATATCCCTTTTATTTTTGATGTATGTACTCCTTTTACAGATCTATATATTAGCTTAGTGGTGACTAATTATAAATGGTTTTAAATAAGAGTGACTAAGAAAATATATTAAATATAACCTTGGCTCACAAAATTCACCACCATCTTTTTACTGGAGCAGTTAGAGTAAACATATCCCTAAACTTTATTCTTATCGGTATATCTTTGTCTCAAGACAGCCATTCTCAGCCTGTGGTCCAGTGAACTCCTAGGAGTGCCTCTGTTATTTTTAGGGGATCCAGAACATCAGAATTACCTTTTAGAATAGCACAGCTGTTCGCTTTCTCACTGTGTTGACCTTCGCTTTTCACTGTGTTGATCATGAAAAAATCCATAGTAGAACTGCTCCTACCTTGGCATGAATCAAGGTGCTGGTATCAAGCTGCCAGCAGTCAATGTACTGCTCACTTGCAGATAAAACAAAAGAACAGTTTCAAGTAAGAATGCACTGGGGAAGCAGTACAAATTACACATGTTATTAAATCTCCCCCCTCAGGTATAGATCTTCTTAATATCTGTGTCACAAAATGCAAAAGTACACATAAAGCACTCAGCAGGGAGACATGTCGGTTGACTCAAAGGAAAGTGCTCGTGTGATTGAATGATGAGGGGAGCTAGCCACGCTTTCCTGGAGCACCATGTTTATTTAAAGGAATGACTCCCAAGCTAACGGTTATGCAGAATTTAGTATTTGCTAGATATGTTATTGAATATAAGTTTAGTGGCCTATCACTTCAAGGAAAAAAAAATGGACAGTATTTATTACCAGTGATAAAATCTGAGCTTTCAATTGAAAATTAGAATTTTGGAAAGCTTGTATCCACTAATGTGAGCTTGATAATTTTCAATATTTCAAGACTTTCTGATGAGACTGATTATAACAAATGTGGTTGCTATTATTGTTTTAAAAATATATCACCATCTGAAATATTTACATAACATAAGGAATCAATTTTTCAAAGACCAATTCATGATATTACAAAAATATTACAAAATCATACATGAGCAAGCAATCCATCCAAAATGCCTGACCTATGAATGGATTTTAAATTAACAGATTACAAAAAAATCATGGATGGTTTAAGATTTCACATAGTAAATAGTTGGGTCTCTGTCTTTCAATTGATGTGTTCATGGCATTTATACTTAATGTATTTATTGATGTGATTGTATTAAAATGTCCATCTTTCTAGCTATTTTCTTTTGTTTCATCTTTTATTTATACCCCTTATTTCTGTCTTCTTTTGGATTAATGAAATTTCATGATTTTATTTTATCCACTATCGACGTGTTATTCATATATTTTATGTAAAAGACTTTTGGCCTTAGAGTGTAGAGTATATATTTTTAAGTGAATCAAAGGTAGACTGCAACAAGTTATCTGGCAACCTGTTTACACAGCAATACAAAACTGACACTCATGTGTGTACTCTAAGGACCTTACTCAGTGTATCCCTAATTCCTCCCTCTCATCCTTTATAATATTGTTGTCATATTAATTCTTTTTAAGTTTTATGTTTACATTAATTCATGCCACCTCCGGCGCCCTTCATTTCTTTGAGTTTTAGTTTTCTATTGCTATGTAACAGGTTACTACAAACCTAGTGACTTTAAACAATACCCACTTGTGTAAGTAAATACAGGTAAGAGTAGCATAATATTATATGTAAAGTTCCACTAAATTGTACACTTCAAAATGGTGGCTTTTTGATATGTGAATTTTACCTTATAAAAATTATGAGTTGGAGCCAAGGGTTTTCTTTCTTTCAAGAAACTGATTAGAGCCTATTCAACTGAAGGTGATAAAAACAGAGGTGAAAACAACACACCCATTTATTATCTCATTAGTGGCCTGGTGCATGCAATTCATGCACGGGTAGGGTCTCCAGGACTGGCTGGCAATCAGGGCCAGTTGGGGCCTTCCTTCTGGCTGCTGGCCAGGGCCTCTCTTCCCTGGCTGCCAGCCAGGGCCTTCGTTGGTTCCATGCTGCCCCATGGTGGTCAGTGCACGTCATAGCGAGTGACTGAACTTCTGGTCTCCTGGTCAGATTCCTGAGAGGACACTTTGTGTATTAGCCTTTAATATATATAGGTAGTTCCTGTGGTCAGAAGTGAAGATAGAGTGTCAGCTCCGGTCATCAGGTTGAAATCACGTTTTTGGCCAGGGCTGAAATTTCATCTGAAGCTCTGAGTTCCCTTCCATGCTCATTCAGATTATTGACAGAGTACAATTTCTTATGACTGTAGGACCAAGGTCCTCCCTTTCTTGTTGGCTGTTAACTGGATGCCATTCTCAGCAATCAGAAGTGCCTGCCATTCCCTGCAAGCTATGGTAGTTTGCTCCTTCAACATGAAAATCTCTTTAGATTCAGGATGCTGAGGAGTATTTTAGTATTCTGCCTACCACCCTATGTTTATCACTAGGCACCAAAGGCTTCCCAATCATCTAATACTTGTTTCTTGTGTTTGGGTTAGGTTTGGCTGAAATTTTTCTCAATGTCTGTTCCACTTGCATCTTCAAATCGCCCCCTTCAACTGCACCTCAGAAGTCTTCCTCCATACTCTTGATCTTTCTCCAGCAATGGACAACTATCACTTTTAACTCAGATAACTCACCTGCTGGTGAGGAGGCTGGAGTCCTCACTTTATCTGGTTCAGCCTCTCTCAACTAGGGCTATGTCCCTGAGTTTCACTTGGGATTCCTTTCCAGTGCTCTTGCCCATCTCCATCTGGTGGAGGAGACATCTAGTTATCTGGGCCCCAGAAGTATTCCTGCCCCTTCCCTAAGGGTAGAGAGGATTATTTTCTGTTTTTTTTGTTTTGTTTTGTTTTTCCCCAAGCTGGAATTGGTCTTCACCTATGTCCTAGTGGTGATATGATTTGATGCCCTATTTCTGCTGCCTTAAGGCTTTTGTGTCTAGGGGAGATAGATGCCAGAGGATGCTATATCTATTTCCCAGGCACACCCCAGAAAGGAGTTTTTTTCCTGGTCTTTGTCCTCACTTTCTATCATGAGCTCACAATGAGGTCTTGGGGAAGAACCTATGAGTTTGTGCTAATTCTCCTCGTGTGTACAGTTTCGAATATCTATGCATTCTCCCATTACCTATGTTCCACATTAAAATTTTTGCTCAATTTGTACTGGCCTGCATGGTATCCGGTGTCTCACCCAGATAAACAAGTGCTAACACCTAAAACATAGGCTGAAAATAAACTCCCAATAATGGCAAATCTTCATCGGGAAGTAAGTTTATAAAATATGAGTGTGTGGAACAGATGGGTGCATTTAAAACTAACTTTTACCAAGTGTTTAGAAGATATACCAAAACTTTCTCAAGAAATCATGATTATGATTTTGTCATTTATAACATTCTCCATCTATTTGGACAACTAACTTAATCCATTCTCTTATAATAGATCTCTTGATGACCTCAGACTGTGACGCTGAAATATAAGACTGGTTGTGCCCATAAACATGATATATTCTCCCCTTAAGACTTACCATTCTAACCCTAGGGGTCATCTGTCTACTTATTCTGTAATAAATCTCACCACTCTCTACTAATATCTAAGGATTAAATTTTCTAGAATTGATTTTCTGCTAATTCAGGTGTAGGTTCAACTATTATGATCATTTGATTGCTTATTATCATAGGTCTTTTACATGCATTAGGTTAAAAATCACCTTACTATAGACACTTTATAAATCTTTTTCATCTGACATGTGACAGATGGAAACAAGACATGGCAACATAAAAGTAAATGAATTGAAATAGTGACCCAGTGCGTAGATTAGTGTGCATTGAAAGGAAATTAATTAGGAGGTGGCTGGCGGGGCGGGACGGGCCAGACATGCCCTGGAACCAGCCTCCCATGGTCCCTCCCCAGCATCTACGGAGTGAGCCAGGTCCCTCTGGCAGGTGGGACCCCTTGGCCTGGCCTGCAGGGAGCAGGCCAAAACGTGCTCTCTGACACCCCCCAAGGGGTCCCGGAGTGCGAAAGGGCACTCTGCAAAGTTGCTGTTGCACAGTGTGTGGACTGCAAACCCAAGTGGGCAGTAAACCAGATTCAGGGCCAACATAAGCCATGGCTCAAGGGGGAATCGCATGGTCCCACGAGGAATCAGGCTCCCTCCTCTCGGGTTTCAGGGTGCATCACCCGAGAACTCCGCTGCCAAGTCACTGTAGCTTGGCAGCTCCTGTGTTGAGCATCTGCTCTTTGATGGTCAGTGCGGGTCACAGAGATGACCTGCACAGTGCGGTCGGATGGCCAGACACTTAGCATATTAACCTTTTATCTGTGTATAGATATTGTTCAAGGCTCTGGTGTAATCTGATGCCCCTGCTCACTAAAATAGCAGGAAGCCGCGGAGAATGGGTACACAGAAAGCAGGAGGTGTGGGTTCATTCTTTTCCCTTGCCCTCCTTTAACTATAAGCCTGTGTGCAGTTTCCAGACTCCTGGTGGAGAGAGGCTTGGCGTGGAGATTTCATTAGCACACTGTTTTGATGGACTGAGCTCACCAACCATGCACATGTATAGTGTGGTGACAGTCAGGCTCATTTTGAAATGCCTTTGGTTCTGGGGAACAGAAGAAAAATAATCTGCATTATTTGTGAAGCCCCTCTGAGAGCCCTGAGTGAACATCCAGTTTTGTTAACTGAAATAGAAACAATTTCTTCTAGAATTGCTAGTGTTCCCTCCCCTTGACAGGTACTCAATGAAAGAAACGAAAGAGCCTTTGTGTAATTAAGTATTTGCCTGTGAGAGCCACCCTGAGTCATTCTTCATTTTAAATTGTTTCCATCTACTTTTTTTTCTGTCTAAGCTGCTTTGGGGTGTTGTGCGCATTTTTTTTCTTACATACTCCTTTATGTCTTTGCCTTTAATCATGCCCACATCCTAAAATCTCTTTCGTCTCCTGCAAGCAAGGCACACCCATAGCTTTGTTACTTCTTTTTTCTTCCGATCTTTCTTGATTTGGAAATAAAGCTCAGTAGCTGATGAGAATATTCAACTGCATATATCTGCGCTTAAAATGAATCATTTCTTTGGGGTGAATACTGTTAATGAAAGAATTCTCCCCTTTACTAAGGGCACACTAAAATAAGTTCAACATCTCTAGGGCTCAGTCTCTTAAAAATAAGGGTATAAAGACATACTCAGAAATGCCAGACCTTCAAATTTATCTTACACTGCAGCCAGCTTTAACGACCTATTTTAAGAATATGGTACTAGCTCTCCTGTTTAATGAGCAGTTTAATTTAAAGCTTAAAATTATTAAGTATTCCAAAGGAGTCATAAATAATGCAGTTTATAATATTCTTATCAAGCACATGAAGATACATTTGTCTTCCATTAACAACCTACTTTTAAAGCAGCATGACCTCTTCAGATATATAAGAGCATGCAATTAGCACAATTTGTCACAGGTCTTTTACACGTTAATAAGATGTAATTAATTGTCTATTTTATCTAATTAACTTTTCAGACACTGGCTGTTCCTATTCTTCGAATACCAAGCAAGGATGCCCTATTCACAATTCTAATCCTGACAGAGAATTCAGACCGAAAACTCAAGTATACAAAACGTAGAAAGAGTAGAAGGCAATTAAGAATTCAACATGGAAATAGTATAATTTTTAGGATATTCATGTTTTTAATGTAAAGGATAGGAAAAAAGTACAAAATAAGTCCAACTCCAAGCCATAGAGAAATTCATACTAGAAAATAAGAAAATATATAAGCATTCCAAGCATACATTAATATATACATTCTGATTTATTTCATATTTGCTGCTTCATTCATTTAGCCATTCTTTTATTTATTAATGCATGTGTGTGTGTGTGTGTGTGTGTTTTTAATGCCAACTCTCTGAAAGATAGCTTGTTGGTAACTAGAGATTTGAGGACAACCCAGATGAAAACACTGCCCTTAACAGAACGTTACCTGACCATGAAATTAATAGTGAAATTATCCGAGCCTTAGGGTAAAAGTAGATTTACAGTTGCGAGTGCACAAAACAGTTTATTCTTGATTGATTTATTAATTGTATTATTTTTCATAAAACAACTGTAAATCTGTTGCCCACCCCTGTGTTTTACACGAATTAGCAGTATTGCAAATAATGGAGCATTTTACATTATGCATTACTAAATATTTTCTTAGGGTACCTCTTAGATGTGAAGTGCATGGACCAGAGGTCAAAACTAAAAGTTTTTAAAGTCTATTGATTCATATAATACAATCAAAACACTTTTTTAGAAAATTCCAGAAATTTAATATCTATCCTATATGTGAATATCAGTCTTATGTAGACTGAATTATTTTAAAATTTCATATTTGGCTAAAAATGTCTGTATATTACATTTTTGGATAATTTCTCTCTATATGTATTTGAGTCATGTATATTGAATGTTCTATCATATTAGTAACTTTTTCCATTTTCATTGTAATATAATGAAATACTAGTTCAAAGAATGTTCTCTGGAATTAGCCTGTTTGCATTGTAATCCCTGCTCTGCCCTTATTGGCTATGGTACCCTGTGTAAATTCCTTAAATTCTTTGTTTCTTTATTCGTAAACAGTGGGCAATATTGCACCTATATCAGCAAACTAGCATAAGGATTAGATATGTTAATAAACCTAAAACTCTTACAAAAGCTCTCATTCCTTTGACTTGGCTGTTCTACCATCAACAACCGTAACATTTAGATTGGATTACCATCCTCTGTTCTTCCCAGCTTATATTCACTCACTAGAATCAATGTTCTCCCACTCACAGTAAACTCTTAGTATAGTAGCATTAATATATTGTTTCAGTGTGATATTTAAATAGATACTTCAAGTTTGGCTCAAAATTACCAGTATTTTCTGTTGTGTTTTCATTGTTACTATGTTGTGAAAGGTCTTGACTTTTGCATGATCAGTTATATATTCAATTATGATTTCTTTCCACAATGTTTGGTGGTCTCCATCTTTCACATTTCCTTCTCAATTCAATTGGAACTTGCCATAGCATATGTTGAGATGAACAATTGACTTGGTTTACTTAAAACTGCTAGGTAGCCTTTTTTCCTCACTTAAGATTTTAAATACCTCACAATAATATATTGGCATATGTGTGTGCCTTCATCCTGTGCTCTGAGTACATAGATTCTTTTGAAGAGCGACCTGTTCCACTATTCAGATCTACCATTTATTGTGCCAGTTCCTCATCTTTAGTTATTAGTTTTATAATATTATTTAAGAGTTAACAGTACAAGTGTCCTCTTATTTATCTTTGTTTTCAATGTTCTTAGTTATTTTCTTCTTTGTCTTCATCAGAATAAACTTTAGAACTGAATTTTATTTTTCTTAAAATCATTCTGGTTTCTATTTAAAACCTATAAATTGTGCAGGTAAAATAATTCTCTTAAAATAGTTTTTATGTACAGAAACATTAAGAAATCTTAATTTAATCAACCTAAGGTTTTCATGAGCAATTTTAGAAATTTATTTCTATAGTCCTATATATTCAGGGTAAATAAAGTATTCTATTCTGTTTATAAGTTACATAGGTATTAAAATAGTCTGCTTAATGTGGCAAAGATGGAAAAAATACAGTTATATCTCTCAAATTTTGTTTTCTCTAGGTTTCTCTCTATATTTCTAAATATTTTTATCATTTTAAGTGTTGCTATATGACATGAACACTCAGACTTATTAAAGCTCTACTGTAGATTCAGCTTTTTCATAATGCATTTTCCTATGTTTCTCTTTTTCTTAAATTTTGAAAAATCTTTTTTTTAGTTTCTTTTCTATTACTAAACAGATTATATTTTCTCTCAAATGTTATGGTTATTTTGGTTTATTGAATACATTAGTATTTCTCTAATATGATATGCATTGTCCTATTTGGTCATTTAGATATCCAAATGCATTGCTTATGGACATTTGCTTATGGATATTTGATCTTCAACCATAAATCCTACCTCACAGCTCCTAGAACTCTTGGAATATCCTAAGTGTAGAGAATGAAAAAGATGTCTTGTTATGTTAATCGGGTAACTTTTGAAAACCTAAGGATTGGGACTTCTTTCCAGGAGAACCAACCATGTGATGGGAAGGTTGGAACTTTCAGTCCCACCCCCAGCTTCTAGGAAGAGAAGGGCTGGAGGCTGAAGCAATTGCTAGTAGACAATGAGTTAATCATGCCTGTGTAATGAAGCCTTGATAAACACCCAAGGACAGGGCTCAGAAACCTTCTGGGTTGGTGGTCACCTGGAACAGCTAGGAGAGTACTGTGCTGGAAGAGAGCATTGGAGCGCCACACTCCTGTTGCATACCTTGCCCTGAGCATCTCTTCCAGATACAGCAAGCATGTCAAACTCAAAGACTAGCATGGGCCCAATGAACTAGGTTTGAGTTAGTGTGGGCCGCAAAAATAAAAAAAGCTTCAATTTTCATAGAAATGTAAGTTTATTTCAATAGAGACATGCTGAATACAAAGGGCTGGAATAAATGAGTAATAGTTAACATAAAATAATAGAATAGAACATTTTAAAATATATTAATATTTTTTCTTGAACATTAACTTATCAGACACTGAATAACTGCAAATAAACGTAATGCAAATAAAGCTATTTTTCTTGTTCTCCGAAAGCAAAGTATTTTCTGTTGTGCACACCAAACGAGTCAGTCCAATACTAATGACGTGGCAATCAGCTGCTCAAATATTCACTGCTGGTATTAGTGGAGAGAAATGGTGTGCCTGCGTGTAAGGCACATAAGGGAAATGAATGCAACACAGTTATGGTAATCAGTCATTAGCCAACCTTGTAGTTTGTTATTAATAAGTAGTGATTCAGTGCATGGATTCATGCACACTGAAAGGAAATTAATTGGACGGTGGCCAGCAGTGCAGGACTGAGCAAGATGGGCAGGACATGTCCTGGAGCCCACCTCTCAAGGTCCCTCCCCGGCATCTGTGGAGTGAGTGGGGTCCCTCTGGCAGGTGCGGTCCCTTGGCTTGGCCTGCAGGGATTGGGCCAAAACCAGCTCTCTGACATTCCCTGAGGGGTCCCCAGTGCAAGAGGGCACTCTGCAAAGTTTCTGTTGTTCAGGGTGTGGAATGAGTACGCAAGTGTGCAGTAAACCAGATTCGGGGCCGACAGTGCCCCAGCAACAACATAACCCACGGCCGAAGGTGGAGTCGTGTGGCCCCATGAGAAATCAGGCTCCCGCCTCTCTGGTTTCGGGGTGTGTTACCCGAGAACCACTGCTGCCAAGCCACTGCAGCTCGGCAGCTCCAGTGTTGAGCATCTACCCACTGGTGGTCAGTGTGCATCATAGCAACCGGCTGAATGGTAGGAAGAACACTGGGTAAATTAGCCTTTTATATATATAGTTATGTATAACAGGATATTGTAAAAATTAATTTATGAAATTTTTATTAAAATATTTCTTACATGCCGTTGTATTGGCTAGGCCACAAAAATATTCTGCAGGCCACAAGTTTGACATGTTTGAGATACAGATTTTCTGTGCTTATAGCTGACATCTGAAGTGTGTAGTTAGAGGGGATGGCAGTCTTGTAGGACTTGAACCCTTAACCTGTGGAATCTGATTCTAATTCTGAGTATATAATGTCAGAATTGAGTTGATTTCTTAGATACCCTGCTGATGTCTGAGAATTATTTGTTAGTCTAGAGGGAACCTCCTCTCCCCCTAATTGGAGCTGGGTTCAGGGCTCCTGTTTAGTTGGTATTAGTGAAGTGAAATTTGCTAGAACAGCCCTAGCTCGTAGAAAACTTTGGTTTGGGAAGAGAAAGAATGAAAGAGGAAACCTTTGATTCTTGGTGGTCGTGTGGTCACTCATAGTATGAAGTAGCAGCTATGTTGTGCTGGGCTCAGTTACTAAAGGATAAAATTATCAGTGGAAATTAGAGATGCACTGGGTGCATAAGGAAAGGAAAACTAATAAGAATTAGGAATAGGCAAAATATTCAACCCTTTGGTATTGTCATCTATCATAGCTGCACTTACAGTAAAGAAAGTGTTGGGTCTGGCCTTGATGCTCAACCAAGCTCAGATTTGGGTTAATTCTGGGCTTTGCCCATTAACTTTGTTGTCTCCTAAAGGAGACAACATTATGCAGGACAACAGAAAGTGCCTCTAAGACCTCTGGTCACCAAGAAGGTAGTTAATGTTGGGGGGAGGGCAAAAGCAAGAAATGATTACAACCAGGAGATAGAGGGTAACAGAATGGTTCAGTTTGTACATTGGTATCACCAGCTCCCTGGGGAACCTTTACTGAAGAAGATTTTGTCAGTAACGTGAAGGTAGCTATGTCCTTGGTTTTGAGTGGTGCAGAGTGGAAGAGCATGCATGGGCTGGTGGGATACCCATAGCTCACTATTGAACAATCAATAGCTCACTTTGAGCAGTCGCAGGAGGCTGTACATGATCCAGACACACAGGAGATTAGCAAGCCTGGTGCACTGAATGAAAGCCACGGTAAGGTCTGTTTTCCCTGCAAAGGGGGGCTGTCCATCTCCCCCTAGAAATGCCAGCCACATGGGACTGGTGTATGATGACCAGTCCTGCTGACTAGGCCTGTTAGTCAGGTCAGAGTAAATGCTGTGAGGAAGGGGGGCCCGGTTGTGTGGGCACCCCAGCTTATTTTATTGCTACAGAACCAAACAGTTCAAGAAGCCTTATCAGATTTGCTATGGCAGCTTCCCCTCCTGGGTTTTACACATGCAAATAAAAGTATTAGCTTAATTAACTAGAGAAAGGGAACAGGCTGAGGGGAGAGCCAAGAGATTCATCCCAACAAGGTTGGTTTTTATTTACCTTATTAGGAAGGTAAGGTAAATAAGCAAAAATTGATAGAAAACACAGCAGAAACAGAAGGGGGAAGTTTACAGGACAATGACCAGCATCATGGAAACCTTTTAGATGGTTATTGGGAAGTGGGTACATAAAACAGACATTGATGGGGTTAAAGCAAATTGGCTACTACAGTACTACCTAAGGTTGCATGGGACAAAGGGACCTCCTCCTTGTCTCCCAACATTAGGCTCCAAACAAGTCTTCTTACCCTAGTTTTGAGAAATTTAAAAATTTGGAAAGTAAAAAAGCAGTGAGAAACCTGACCAGCAATCACTTTGGAGCAGCAGAAGGCTAATCAATCAAGTTAAAGTTTGAATAACAGCTCGAGTCCCTTGGCTCAACCCCAATGCCTTTTTCACAAAAGTGGGTAAAATTGTCAAGAGTGGGGAAAAAGAAAAACCCTTATAGGGGAATCCCATGAACTGGGAGCAAAAACTCACCAGCACGGCCAAGACTCAGGTTACAATTAGTTTGAGAGAAAGTACCATGTACTGGTTGGTACTATTAGAAAAGTTAGACTGTTTAAGAAAGCATAATGTAAAAAAAAGTCCTATCTCCTTTATTTAGATGTTTATGGTGAGGGAATAACTTCCCCTAACTAGCACTGTCAAATGGAAACTATAGAACAAGTCCTAACAGAAGCCATTAAGGCACATAAGAATAGAAGGGATTGCCATAAAAGTTTGAAGGGGAATTGGTATGTGAAAAAGACATGTGAACTGACTTTGTCTGTCTTACTGATGTATTATGGGGATGGAAATGTATGTGGATGGAAACATTGGCCCTTCCCAGCATTGTAAAACAGAAGGCATGTAAATCCGCCCTTCAAGCCACATTAATTGGACGTGCTAAATGGGGAGCATTGCGATGGCCTGAGCCCATGCAGTGTGGTGCAGAATCTCAGAGGCAGAGAACTCTCTGCAATAGCCTTAGTGGGGCAGACACTGTGCCTCACACCAAGAGCCTCTGAGTGCCTCCCAAGGACAGCGACTTCCACTTTGGAAGAGATAACTTCCATTTGAGGGGCAATGACTACCCTGCCAACTGACACTTTTAATGGAAGATTTTACTGTGCCTGAGGGACATAATGCTTGAAACCTGAAATACCTGTGTTGTCTGAGGTGCTGTCAATGAACAGTTAAATGGGGATGGCAGTGCCCAGAAGTATGCCATACTAAAATGAAAACAGGTTAAGTGGCCCAGTGCTGCCTGGGAAGTGCAAGGAGGAACTACAGGAGAGCCAGGAGAAGCAACGTCATGTTCTACTGTCACATATACCCTGTAAGCTGCTCTAGAGAGACCACAAAGAGCTATTTGGCATCCCAAGATGAAGTGACAGCATCCTGTTTGGAAAGCTGCTGTATTAGGTCCAGCAGATGGAAAGACTCTGGTTGAAGAAGTGAAAACAGATCAGCTCCATTGGGTGAATTGCACACTGTTTTCTCATCTGTGACATGAGGATTGAACAGTGTGTAAGTTGCTACTGACTATGGCCAGTGGCCAGTGGCCTAGCACCTGGTCAGACAGAACAGTGGAAACCTGCTAAAGGGATGCCCATTGGGGCACAGCCCTAAGGAGTTCTGAGCGTGCCTGAAACAGGACATACCAACGCCCATCGAGAGAGCTCCCTTCCAGGTTTGGAAGGAGATGGGAATCAACAAGCAGATAGCACATGTGTTTGGCTGAGATGGCCACTGAGTCCACCCACGAATAGCCATGGGGCCACTGCAGCAACGCAGAGATGGGCTGCGTGTACACAGTCTCCTTGTACCCTCTGAGGCACAAATGCCAAGAAAACTTTTGTGTCTGCCAGCAAAAGGGACAGAGACTGCAAATGGCTCTGAGGCACATTCCCTAGGGGGGGAGGGGCCTTCTGTTATGTTAATGTGTGACTTTTAGAAAGCACCTGAGGATGGGGTCAGGTTGCCAGGAGAACCAACCTTGTGATTGGAAAGTTGGGAATTGAGGTCCCACTCCCTGACCTCCTTAGAGAGGGGTAAATGGCTAGCAGTTGAATCAATTACCAGTGGCCAATGACTAATTAATGATGCCTATGTAACGGAGCCGCCATAAAAATCCAGTAGGATGAAAGTCGGGGAGTTTCCAGACTGGTGAACACACAGATGTGGGGAGAATCATGTGCCTGGAGAGGCACATACCTTGTTTGCCCTATGCATCTCTTCCATCTTGCTGTTCCTGAGTAAACCAGAGACCTCATAAGAAACACGTTTCTCTGAGCACTGTGAGCTGTTCTAGTAAATTAATAGAACACAGGGAGGAAGTGTGTGAAAACCTAACTTACAGAAAATCTCTCAGAAGTATAGGTGACAATCTGGACTTCCAGTTGGCATTCTGAGTTGGAGTAGGCCACCGGAACCTCCAATCTGTAGCAAAGCAAGCACAGGTATCTTGGGTTGATAGCTGGCACCTGAAGAGAGAGAGAGAGAGAGAGAGAGAGTGTGTGTGTGTGTGTGTGTGTGTGTGTGTGTGTGTGGTGATGATGATGGGGGCAGTATTGTAGAACTGAACACTTAACCTGTGGAATCTGATGTTATCCCCAGGTAGACAGTGTCAGAAGTCAGTTGAATTATTGGACACCCTGCTGGTGTCTGAGAATTCTTTGTTGGAGTGATAGGAACCTTCTCCCCAACCTTCATGTTGGAATATAGAAACATAATAATTCTTTTAATATAGAAACATGATAATTCTTGTTCATAACTTGTCAATTTGGGGCTTAGTAAGTTTGTGTTGTTTCCTATGTCATCAGTTTTACTGCTTCCATTCCTTTTGAGTTGGTTGCTTTCTGTCAGTAACTGTGTCAGATTGCTTGTCATCCTCTGGTCTTCAATGCTCAGACCTACCCTTTCATTAGATACACATCTTACCTCCCACTGCATTCTTTGCTAGTCTTTCATAGTGATGCTTCAAATCACTGACTCATGTTTCCAAAAGTTTCAAATATAGTCTTTGCCACTACCATTTTGAATTTCTAAGCTTTTTTGTCAGTTTATCCTCTTCATATTTTTGTCCTCATCCCAATTTTGGCCTCTCATTATTAGTCTAAGCCCTTGCTTCTTAGAGGTCCTATATTCTTTGATAACACTGAGCTCATAACTATTTCTATGTTTTAATTTTAAATATTATTTTTAGAGGTATACTTAGTCTCTGCTTTTCTCCTAATTTTTTTTTTTATTGGAAGGGGACTTAAGCTTTTAAAATTTTTTTTAGTCTATGGACATTTTTATCTAGGCTTACTGTTCTGCCAATAAGTAGGGTGGGTAGAGTGTTTTTGTTCTCTCTAATTGCTGCCATGCAAGCTGGCAAAAATCTGCCTCTAGGCCCAAAATAGACCTCCTTCAACTTGAAGTGCCCATCGTCTTTTCATTTAATGTTGGCCTGATCCACTGAAACTGAATTCAACATATTTAGAGATTTGGAGGGATGAGAAAAGTGGCAGTGATGAAATAAATATCTAAAGAGTATCTATTGCAAAAATACAGGTTAGGACATATTGATCATATTCATTATTGTGGAACTTGCATTATTGTCAAATCCAATCCACAACTGCCATAGTATAGCCACTGACAACTATAGAATCATAGAATGTTAAAACTGAAAAGTTATCGTTCAGACCAAGCTCAGTATTTTATAAAATCAGAACCCTAAGGAGTCAAAGTAATAGCTATTTGGTAGCAGAGACTGGAGTTTAACTCAGGACCCTAAACTCAGTGATTTCCGCCCCCTTGGTAGGAACCTTATTCCTTAAGTTCAGGAATCAGGACACTAGGCTAGGAAAACATAAAATATGCACAGATGATTGGACGAAGTCAGGCAAGTGGTAACTAAAAGCAAAGACAGACTGAATACAGTATGGAAAGAAAGAACCAGTTTTCTAGGCCCTGCAAAGATTTTTTCAATGATGTCTGAGTGGATATTATTATGTTAGGAAGTGAGCATTTGACCAGACAGCTCCAGGTAGATGAGGATCAAAGACTCTGACAGTTGAAAATGGAGATTTGTAATTGAACTCTCACCTGGGATTTGGTCTTAGTTAATAAGATAAAATTGACAAAGCATGAAAAAAGAGGACAGGTTTTTTGTTGGACAGATTCATATCTTAAATCCATCACTTCAGGAGTTATCTAAGCTCAATTTCTTCATCATTAAAATAACAAAAGTGAATTATTTCCTTCACCATCCAGTTACAATGAATGAAATTATGTATGTAATGAAAATTTGGGAATCCACTTGCCATCACCTCAGTAAACTAGGAAAGGATCATTTTATTTTTAATTTTTAAAAACATAGCTAAAGGTATCAACCTTCAAGAGAATGTTTGTTGCCACTGTATTAACCATATTTATATTTTTATGAATACAAAATGTAATGTTTTGTTAATTGGCTAGTAGAGGGAACACTTTTAATCTGACAATGGAGACACTACTTCCACCTAGTGGCAAATTATCTAAATTACAATATCGGGTCTAGAAATGCAAACATTTTAATTCAGGTATTATTTAGTTTAGAGAAAATATTTTTCATATCTTGTACATTTCACTATTAACTTTGAGGCAAAATGTTAGCATTATTGAAAAACCAAGCTTTAATTAAAATGGTTTAGAAATTAAAACTATTTAATATTATTCATTAAAAATCAGAAGTGACTGCCTTTGCTTTATATGTTTATACTGCCAGGTTATGTGAAACTATAAGAAACCCTTTATGCTCTGAATGCATACAATAAGCTGTGTATTTGCTTGCTGCTACTCAAAGGAAAACAACTTGTCATCGTGCACTTCAAAACGCATGGTCACTAGAAGCTTTAAGTAAAAGAAACATTTTTGTAATTAATTACAAACTAGTTGGTGTTCTCTCTTCCTCTATTTTCACATGCAAAAAATAAATTAAACTGGGAAACAATAAAACCCTTCATAAATTGATAATGCATGCATGTACTTTTGCAAATTCTAATTGGTCTAATTTTACCCTTAGCATTTAGAAATAATCACACTCTCCAGCAATTTTTGATGAAATCTAGTCACCCCATCTGGTTTTTATGTATAAAACTGCTTTCAGAGGATCTAATATCCCCTAGTAACAACAAATGTATCACAGAATTTAGATTTCTCAGTCAGCATTCAGTAACATTTCCTAGATTATATTCTCGCTCATTAATCGTTTCAAATACGTTTTGGAAAGCACTGCAATAAATGAAGATAAGCAGGCCTCAGTGTCCTGTGTGTAACATGGAAATGCATATTAATGAGAAGAAGAGAGCAGGTACCACTTCCCAAAAGCTCCGGAGTGCTTGCCTCCACCCTTTCCCCAGACACACAAGTACTTCTCTCAGGCACTCACATTGGGGGAGGGGAAGGGAGAGCCATGCTAAGTGGCTCATTTGCTTGTTCTGCACTGAGGAGTTATTTTGATAGTTTTGCTTTGGAGTTTATCTTTATGTCAAAACTGAGATTGTTGAGTGGAATGATGCACTCTGTCATCTGTACCATCCCTTTTTTGTCCATGATGAAGTCATGACTGGGAAAAGGAAATACTTGATTAGACTGGAATATTTCCCATCTGGTGCTGTTTGGGTTTTCGTACAGTGAAGCTGATTTATGAGAAGCAGCACAGCAGAGAGGGAGGAGGAGGGGCCGAAGTCTGAATGCTGAGGGCCAGATGCCAGCTCTACTAGCTTTATGAACTTGGACATAAAGTTGGCCAACCTTTCTAAGCCTCAGTTTTCTCAGTATTAAATAAGAAAATTATTCCTGGTCTCATTGGAGAGTCCACTGAGTTAATACACTTGCAAGTATTTGGCATCTATTAAAAGCTCGGTAAAATATATTGTCCACGTATAGTTTAAATATGTAGTTGAACCTGATGTTCAACATTTTGAGGATTAGATGTACATTTTGACTGAAGCCACTTTGGGAAATAAGTTGCTTGAAAATAATGATCTATTTTACTGCTTAGCTTGCATTCCCAGAATTTAATTGAAACCTGGATGTTTGGTAAAAATCATTTTAAGTAACTTGATAGCTTACTTAAAAATATAATGAGATAGTACTGTGAAACATAAATGCAGTTTTCAAATGTTTTCCTTAAATTGCTCAGAGTAGTGACATTCTTGAGAAAAGAAAGTCTTACTTTCTTTGTAATTTTGGGTTATTTTATATATACTTTATTATATATGTACTAGGGGCCCGGTGCACAAAAATTTGTGCACTTGGGAGGTCCATCAGCCCGACCTGTGCCCTCTCACAGTCTGGGACCCCTCTGGGGATGTCCACCTGCTGGTGTGCCTGGTCAGCCTGGGTGAGGGGCTGATGGCTGTTTGCAGGCTGGCCAAGACCCCCAGTGTGGATCCTCACCCCATTGGGGTGTGGCCAGCGTGGGTGAAGGACTGATGGCTGTTTTCAGAATTTCAGGCTGCCCACAGCTCCCATTGACCCAATGTCCCAGCAAGGCTGGCTGGAAGCAGGTTTCTGGGGTTTATTTATCTTCTATAATTGATACACTGTTCCTTTAAGCCAGGACCTAGTAACAAAACCTTCTCTCTGCTTCAGCTCTGGCTTCTATAATGTAACAATGTTTAATTAAAAGTCAGGCTCGGCCTGCTCTTTGCTTCAGCTCCTAGGATTGAAACATTTGTTACAAATATGATGTTCCCTGGAGCAGAGAGTAGCCCAGGTGGCCGGCAAACAGGTTCACTCAGACGCTGCCTGTTTACTCAGGTCCCTGAGTGCCGGCTGCCATGTTGGCTGGGTTAATTTGCGTACAGTTGCTCTGATTGGCTGGTGGGCATGGCTTAGGCATCCCAAAGAAATGGTTAATTTTAATATTACGCTTTTATTAGTTAGGATATTGCAAAGCTTTTACCTAATGAATAGTGTTCATGGCCAAAAAGTAAAGTTTTAAGAGAGGGGGAAAAAAGGAGAATATTTTCAGCATAGTTTTTATGTTTTTGTATAAAATTCTGTGTGGAAAAAAACAGCTAAGGTGAGTGTTCTTTGTCTGATTCTAGAACACCCAAATGATGTTATATAAATCTTCTCTTGCTGTACTGTATATAGACTGACAGGGACAAAATGAAAACCAAAGCAAATATGAGGTAAAAATGATTTTTTATTACTTTAGGTATTTCTAGATGTCAGATAAAAATGAGAACATTGCTAAAAATTTTACAGAATGACAACTTTGCCTTATGGATAAAATTCTATAGTTTGATGTATGAGGCAGAAAATGTGAAAAATATTACGAAGCACTACCCTGACATAATGATGGAAAGCTGTTGGAAGTGTGCTAATGCCAGAGAAATATAATAGACTAAAGTTAAACAAGAAAGAAGGCAATTCCTTTGAATCTCGCCTATCTCAGAAACATGAGTTCTGGCCTTCAAAAAAATGTAAAGCACTGATTTTCTTTTTCTTTTTTTAAATTGACTTCTAAATGTTCTACTTTCTTGCCTCACTTTGAAATTAACTTCTCCATGTGTGCCTTTGCATATCTATCAACACAAAATAAATAATAGAAAGTTCTTTAAGAATCATAATTGACTTGCCATGTTTTGCTCTACTGCAAATTAGCAGATTACAATATGACAAATTACTAATTCAGAGTCACTATACTTACATTCTCCCTCTGCACGTCCTCTCCCAGGGGACAGTAGGCATTTGATTCTTAGTCCACATGTACCGTTACCCTGAGGCTTTGCTCTTGGGCTGATTTATGTCAGTGGTGGTACCTGAGAAAATAGATTCTTACTCTCTGGAATCCTGAATTTGTACTGATTCTTAAGCCTTTCTGAGCTTGATTCATCAAATACTCTTTTGAATTTCTAAGTCATAGAGTGTTGTCATATCTCCACATATTTGTGGATTTTCCAGTTTTCTTATACTGACCACTGGTTGAAAAAGACACTTTATATTTTTTCAATATTTTAAAATCTATTAACTCTTGTTTCATAGCCTAACGATGATCTAGCGTAGAGAATGTTCCATGTGCATTTGAGAAGAACATGTATTACGTTGCTTTTGGATGAAATATTCTTTATGTGCCTATAAATCCTTTTGCTCTTATGTGGCATTTTAGGTCATTGTTTACTATTGATCGTCTATCTAGATGATCTCTCTATTGATAAAAGCGCAGTATAAAACTTCCTTATTGTTATTGTATTGCTGTCTATTTTACCATTTTGTTGTTATTCACTTTATATTTTAGGTGCTCCTATACTGGTGTAACATTTACAAAAATGTTACATTTTCTTGTTGGATTGACCTTCTTTATCATTATACAATGACCTTTTTCTTTTATTAGTTTTTATCTTAAAGTATTTTTGGTCCGATATCAGTATTGTTATCCCAGCTTTATTTTAGGTTCCATTTACATGGGATATCTTTTCCATCCTTTCACTTTCAATTTGTACGTGCCCTTATATCTGAAATAAGTCTCTTATAGGTAGCATATAGATGGGTCTTTTCCTCCCTCACCCCCCATCCAGCCATTCTTTACTGTCTCATTTGATTGGAGAATTAAGTCCATTTAATGTAAGGTCACTGATAGGTTTGTACTTGGCCATTTTGTTGTTTTCTGGTTGTTTTGTTCATCGTCTATTCCTTTCTTCTCTGGCTCTGTAATTTGATCACTGTCCGTAGTGGTATGCTTACCAGTAGATACTATAGGTTCTTGCTTTGTGGTTACCATGAGGTTTGCATAAAAGAACTTACATTTTTAACTGTCTTTTTCAGTTGATAGCAATTTATGTTTGTATTCTAAAGCTCTACATTTTTACTCCTTCCTCCATGTTTATGATTTAATGTCACAATTTACACCTATTGTTTTATATCCCATTTTGCTTAGGGTATTGTTGCTTTTCAGAATCTCCTCCTAAATATAGATAACACTTTAGGTGGGGTGCCACTGTAAAGTTTAAAAATTCTTAACCTGTGTAAATACTCTCCCATGTGTAAATACTCTCCCGTGTTATTTGAATTTAATCATCTATGGCTAACATTGGCTATAATATAAAATATAATTAAATTTCTCGAGTGCTTTATAATCAGGGACTCACTACAAATACCTCTAAACACCTGCTATGGACTTTGTATTGCTGGGCATTACAAAGAAATAGAATAGAATATTGAAGGTATAATCCATTATTTTCTCCTGGAGATTGTAAGGTACAGTGATACGTGGATGTGATGGATTTCGGCTTAGCGTTTTTAAATGCCTGTAGAACAGGCCACGCATACATCACACGGATTTCTTTGTGCTAATGCTATGGCTTGTCTTGTTCTTAACGGGGTTGGCTTTTTAGTCTCCTTAGTCCTGAGTGACATTTTTTGTTGTGTAAATGGCTCTTCTTTTAGGATGTGTGCATCCTTTATCTAATACGATCTGTTTCAATGACATTTGGAACAACTGTTAATGTTTTCTAGGTCACTATGAATTATACCACACATTCTGCATTTGCCTTGTGTCTAGGATTAGTGAGTGTACATCTGAATACATAACTATGCACAAGAAGCTATTAACAGTGGAAAATAACCATGTAAGTACAGAGTAAAAGTAAAATTGTGCATGATTTTTACTTTAATTAACACGGCATTTACAAACTCAAGAATATCTGAAATATAATTATGATCTGTAATACATCTTAGATGTGTATTGCTACTTTTTCAAATAATTATAAACTAAAACAATTGGGTTACTCTCTTAAATAAATATTTTATCAAGCTCCTATTTTACAGGAGCTGAAGATACATGAAAGAAAAGGAGAGGGTAAATGGATAATTTGTGTCTTTCCTATACTCTTCCCCTAAACGTGTTTCATTTGGAAGTATACAGAAGAAATGTTAAAATACTGATAACTTATCTCGCTCTCATCTCCTATACTTTTGTCCTCTGGTATACTCTCCTGACTTAGATGTGCCACGTGCACTGGCTTTTCTACTGTTACTTTAATATCCCATCATGCTTCTGCTCTTTGAATGACTCGCTGCTCATGCTAGAAAGTTCTTCTGCAGCTTCCTGTGTTGTGTCTTTCACAACGTTGTGGAAACTCCCCTCTCGTTGGGTCTGCCCTGACCTCCCACAATCCCCTTTTGCGTCCCTCTTTCCTTTTCCCACAGCACCACTTTAAACAATGTATGTGTTCAATCTGTCATTTCCTCCATTAAAATATTAGCTACAAGGTCGTCTTATTTGCTTGTTTTTTTTTATTTTCCTCATAGTTGTATACACAGTGCCTAGAAGAATACCTGCCATGTATAGTGTTCCATACATATTTTCCAAAAGAGTTAGTTATTAAATTTTTTAAAGAAGTAATCAAATATAACAAAGTAGCATAGGAAATACCTGAAATGCCATGAATTCATAACTGAGGGAGGATTTACTACATAGTTGCTTGGTTTTAAATGTGTTTTTATTGAAAAGATATTAAAAAATTAAATTGGTAAAACTCAATCCCATCATTGTAGCAAGCCTAAGTTAACCATTGCATTTAATGTTTATGTATACAGTATATAGAGACGTTATATAATGTGCAATTTCATGCCATTATTTATTTTTGTTCTTTGGACACTTTTCCCCTGCTCAATTGGATATGATTGACATATAGCACTTTATAAGTTTAATGTATTCAATATAATGGCTTGACTTACAAAGTTAACATCCATCATCTCATCCCTTATAATAAAAGCCTAGTATGCAAATTGTCCCCTCGACCAGGTATTTGACCACTTGCTATGATGTGTGCTGACCACCAGTGGGTGGTGTGGAACATGGCGGGTGTTGGCCACACGGCACTGTCAGTAGAGGTGCTGCCAGCCTGATGGGTCCCAATGAAAGCAGGAACACAGGGGGATGGTGGAGCAGATGGTTCCAGACCAAGGCAGGTACAAATGGGGCCCAATCATCCCACAGACAGCAACCAGAAGTGACAGTTGGGGGGTAGGGCTGCTGCCCAGCTCCTAGACACTGAGGGAGCTGGGTGGAGCCTGATGACTCAGGTGGAGGGGGGCCCAAGGCCCAGAGGTCAGCTAGCACCTGACCTTCCACGCCAGTTGCTCGTGCTTCAATCACCAGCCAGGCCTAGGGACTGCACCATGCACAAATTTTGTGCACTGGGCCTCTAATATAGACATAAAACAAGAAAAAAATTCTTAGGATTTACTTTTTTAATAACTTTCAAATATACTATACAGCAGTGTTAATTATAGCCATAATGTTGTGCCTTCCATCCTAGTATTTATAACTGGAAATTTGTAATTTTTGCTTTCATCCAATTCTTGCATCAACCCCTACCTCTGGTGAACACAAATCTGATCTCTCTCCTATGAGTTTATTTTTTAGATTCCACTGTAAGTGAGGTCCCTGCAGTATTTGACTTTCACTGCCTGACTTAATTCATTCCACCTAATGCCCTCAAGGTATATTGACCTTGCAAATGACTGAATTTTTTAAAATATATTTTTATTGATTTCAGAGCAAAGAAGGGAGAGGGAGAGAGAGAGAAACATCAATGATGAGAGAGAATCATTGATCAGCTGCCTTCTGCATGCCCCACACTGGGGATCGAGCCCACAACCTGGGTATGTGCCCTAGTCATCAATCAACTGTGATTTCCTAGTTTGTAGGTCAACACTCAACCACTGAGCTACGCCAGTCAGCTGGCAGGATTTTTTTTATAGCAAAATAATATTCCAGTGTTTTAATATATCACAGCTTCTTTAATTATTAATTTGTTGATGGATACAGGGTGTTTCCAGTTTGGCTATTGTAGTAGCTAATGCTGCTATGAAGGCAGGGGTGCAAGTATCTTTTAGAGTTAGTGTTTTCATTTTCTTTAGAGAAATACCCAAAAGCAGAATTGCTGGGTAATACGGTAGTGATATTTTAAATTATTTTAAAGAACCTCCCTCCATACTGGTTTCCATAGGGCCTAACCAATGTACACTCCACCCACAGTGAAAGGCCCTTTGTCCCATTTCCTTGACAGCATTTATTTCTGGTCTTTTTGATGATAGCCATTCTCTCTCTCATTGACTTGCAGAGATTCTTTGTATAATCTGAATAGAAGTCCTTGTTTGTTTGTATGTTAGTAAATGCTTTCCAGTTCATGACTTCCTTTTCATTCTCCTAGTGGTGTCTTTTGAGGAACAAAACATCTTAAATTTAATGAATCCTTTCTCAGTAATCGCTTGCTATGTAACTGCCTCCCATATAAAACATTGTGTTACATTTGTACCCCGGTCTGCATTTTGGAAAGGCGTGTTAGTCTCTGGCAGTTGGATTTCTTTCTTGGCAACTTGCTCCCCATAGCACAAAAGGAGTATCATGTCCCATCTTCCACACTCTATTAGTGAGAGGACATATAATGCCACGTGCACAAGGATACATGTTCCAAGATTCTCATCTAAACAATGGTTGTATTAGCAAACCGCTAGTAATGAATTGAGTGCCCATTTATATAAGGCTCCTTAAATTATTATATATTTGCAAAATGACATATTCAAACCACTGCTGTTAAAATAAGTTGATCCAATTTGACATGGATTGAGCCAAAATATATATTGTTTTTACTGAAAATGGAAAACTGCATGAGAGGAAACATGTATGTATATAAAACATGATTTACTTTTTCTTAAAAACATAATTGTTGTGCATATTCATAGCCAAATTATGGTAGGATGAACAAAATAATAATGTTTGTGTATCAAAAAAGACTCTGTGGAATCTTGCCTAAAAAAGAATCTTTCCATTTTTGCTTCTTTTTATTATATGCATGTATTTATTTTCCACTTGAATATTAATAAAAAAATATGTAAATGTAACATTTCAACATATCAACATTAGAAAGAAAAGAGTGCTAAAAATAAGAATCCCAGTAGAATTATAATGTAGTCAGAGACACCCTCAAGCCAAAATAAGTTTTCTGACCGATTTTTTTAAAATGGTTTAAGAAACTTAGAGATGTTTGAAAATGGGATGTAGATGAACTGAAATTTACATTTCTTGTGTATAAACACATCCACAGGAAGTTGGGTAAATATGCCACAGAATATGTGACAAAAGTGAATGGGTGAAATCCCTGTATCTCCCTCCTTAGCATCTGTCAGGAGTAGTTTTCCTGCTTTTGTCACTGTGGACATTGAAGCTTGGCTTGAACAATCCCCATAAGAACCACCCAGCCTTGGGTTCTATATGCCACAGTGTTTCACATGGAATTAATGAAGTGTGTGAAAAAGGTAATTTTGAGACATTTATGATACCTATCAATTTACTTGCTACATAAAAATAATCAGAGTATTAGCATTTTCAGTGGTTCTAATGTCAACTTCCAGTTTCTCTACTGGAGTCTGGTGTAAATATTGGCTAGTCTCAAGGATTTTCTAGCTGTATTTTCCATATTTCTCTCCCTTTGCTACAATTATGTTTTCCAAGTTATGATTTAATTCATCTTTATTAACATGTAGGATCCTTTCTTACTGTAGAATACATCGGAGAGCTTTCTGCTCCATCCAAAACTTCACTTATTACCATACACTTGATTTCTGAATCAGTCTCAAATGTCAACTCTGTGAAAATTATAACACATTTGTTGTCCTCCTTGTTCTTGAAGAATTTCCAATAAGCAGACATTAATATTGATGAAATCTGTAGGGTCTACTATGACTTTATTATAGATTGCTCTAAAAGATTTTTTTTTATTTCATTTGAGTAGTTTAGGAGCAGGGGTTTATTAGAGATAATTTTTTAAAATCTAGCAAACCTGAAATGACTTAGTGTTCAAATAAAATTATTGAAAATGCAGATTTGAAAAGTAACCAAAGCCAGGAGTTTAGCTTGGAACAAAGCTTGTAGGCAAGCTGTGGACATTTGCCTGTAGGCAAAGTCTTTTGTTACAGCGCTATTACCAGTAGATCAGTCCATGAATGACTACAAAATGCTAAGGTTTGACTGCTTCCCCCTTTTCTGTAAGCTCCCTCTAGAGTTGGGTGAGGAAAATAAAGTTATAGCCGTTGGAAAGAAAAATGTTCACATTCTACAGCTTTCAACTTTAGAAACTCTGAGCCAGCAGCTACATGTTGCAGAGGTTTTGATTAGAAGTTTTTAGGGGGAAAAATCAATACCTTCTGATTCCTCTGATCCTTTGTGATTGCAGTAACATTGTGTTCACTCGCTTTATGATGAATAAAGTCATTACTGCAGCTGAGTGAACCAGGACAAACTAGACCCAAAAAGCCAAATCTAAATTATGAAGTAAAGTAAAATGTCACAATGAATTTTCACTTTTTTATTGCTTCATGTATTTTGTTTACTGCACTAAACATAAAGAATATGAAATCAGAAATGTCACTTCTCTTTACTAAAAGGAACATGCTCTAGCCCCATCCTGTAGAAAAGATTAGTGAAATGACAATGCTGCTGCTGTAAGTTTAAATAAGGAAACAGTGTCTAATGCTGCCTTTCTTATTTAATGTGGGCAAAAAATCTAGTTTGTTTGATTACATTCTATGCAAATGTGTAAAATGACATTAAAAACCAATGGGAATAATAAATTAACAAAAAAATAATACAAATAAGTATGATAGCTCCAAACACAAAGTACCAAGGCAAATGTAGTAACAACATTTTCATGAAATATGTAGACAGTCATGGAGGCATTTGTGGAATTAATTGCCTATTTCTGAATTGTATAACCATGTGTAAGCACATTACTCATATAGGTGAGAAAGATGTTCATCCAGGTATCAGGGTAAATGTTTAAATTATATATCCCATCCCTAGAAGAAAACAAATACAAGAAGCAATGCAAAAAATGTCTTTCACACTTGGTTCTAAGAATATTTGCTTATTTGTCTTGGGCAACTTATATCATGGGGGTAAATGATAAAAAGAATGGGAATAGGTGAAGCCATTAATATAATACCAAATTCTCAATATCTTATTCTTTATATTTTATCATTAATACTATCAGTGATTATTCTGCTTCATCTATATTTATGTTGTAATAAAAGAATACCCAACACTATGCTCTCTGTAAAATAAATAAATTACAAAATATCTTGAGGACAAAAAAGGAGCATTGTTTACAAAAACCAATGCCCAGTGTAACTCTAAACACCAAGCACACAAATGAAAACCTATGATTTTATAAGTCTTTAGAATTTTAAAAATTAATAACTTTTACTGGTTCATCAAGGAAAGTCTTAAGTAAATTGCCTTTTTTTTAAAAAAATCAAATACATGGTGATGATGATATAATAACTACTAGTGCCCTTTGATATTACTGCCTTGATTCAAGCTAAGGTGTCAGTACTTATAACTATCTCTGGTTTTTCCTTTATCAACGCAAAAGCAACACAGTGGGGAAAGGGGGCAATAATGACTCATAATTTTGTAAATAATTTTGACCTTACCCATGAAAATTCTCAGGGAACCCTGGAATTCTGAAGAACATTTGAGAACCTGTTCGTAGACTGGTTAAAAGTGTGGAATGGGGAGTTTTGCTGCCTGGGTATGACTCGGCTCTGAGCAAATTGCTTAACCTCTCTTTCTCTGACTTTACTCATCTGTAAAATGGAGATATGAATAGTGCTTAGCATGCCTGAGCTGGTTTTTGACTCAGTGGATAGAGCCTCGATTTCAGTTAAGGGCACATGCCTAGGTTGCAGGCTCCATTCCTAGTAAGGGGCTTGCAGGAGACAGCAAGCCAATGATTCTCTCATCATTGATGCTTCCCCCTCTCTCCCCGACCCTGCCCCTCTCCCTTCCACTCTGAAATCAATAAAAACATATTTTAAAAAAAGAAAAGACTAGTGCTTATAAGATAGGATTGTATAAAAATTAGAACAGTAGCTGGTATATAAAACATTTTTTTTGTTTCTTCGTACTACAGTATTAATAAATATATCACCAGTATATTCACTTGGTAGGAGCATTATATTACCATGAATTAATTATGCTGCTCCACTATCTTTAAAATATTTAATAGTTTAAACTTCCCTTTTCTGTGAAGTAGTTTCTCCATGAGACAAAAAAGTAAATTTACAAGAAACTGACCTTCTAACCTGTATTTCTCTGCTCCAATTTTATTTTTGTTCTTTCTGTATTTTAATTACAATGTATTTTGCATATAACATTGTATAAATTAAAGTGCACAGTCTGTTAATTTGATATATTTATTTATTGTAACAGGACTTCCATGGGTAGTAATAATTAGCACCTATCAGTATTCAAGTGTTCCCTTTTCTTACATCCTCGCAGGTACTTATCTCTTGTATCCTTTTAACAGGTGTGAGGTGGTTTTGATTTGTATTTCCTGATGATTAGTGATGTTGAGTATCTTCTCATGTATGTGTTGGCCATTGAATGTCTTCTTTGAAGACTGTCTAGTTAGTTCCCCTGACCCTTTAAATAACAAACTCGTGTTGTGTTTGTTTGGTTTTTTTTTTTTGCATTGAGTTATGAGTTCTTTATACATTTTAGACATTAACCTCATTTCTGATATATGGTTTGAAAAATTTTTCTTCCATTCCATAGGTTGCCTTTCCTGATTATTTCTTTTGCTGTGCAGAAGCTATGTTTGATGTAGTCCCATTTGTTGATAGTTTTACTTCTGCTTTTCTTGTTATATTGTCTAGGCATATTATGCTGTTGGGTCATATGTTTAGGTCTTTGATCCATTTCAACTCCATTTTTGTGAGTGGTGTAAGATCGTCAGATTTCTACCTGAGTTTATTCAGTTTCCCCAGCACCATTTGTTGAAGAGACTGTGCAGTCCTCATTAGGTATTTTTTGAATCCTTTGTTGAATATTAATTTTCCATATGTGTGGGTCTTACTTCTGGGCTCTTTATTCCATTTCATGATCAGTGTGTCTATTTTTATGCCACTACCATACTGTTCTGACTAAATAGAGTTATGGTATATGATAGTTTCCCCTTATCTGTAGTTTGGCTTTCTACAGTTATTTGCCCGTGTCAATCACAGTCAGAAATATTAATTGGCAAATTCCAGCAATAAACAATTCATAAGTTGTAAATTGTCCAGCATGTCCACACTGTAACATGCCTCTCCCCCTGTTGGTCATTTAGTAACCATCTTTGTTAGCAGACCCACTGTCACAGTATTGCAGAGCTTGTGTTCAATAGTCCCAAAGCACAAGATAATGGCAATTTGGTATACACAGCATTTGGTACTGTCCACTATTCATATCCACCGGGGTCTTGGAATATATCGCCTTCAGTAAGGGGAAATGCTGTAGTTTGAAATAAAAATGCCTCTGGCTTTGTTCTTTCTCAGATTGCTTCAGCTTTTGAGGTATTTTGTGGTTACATACAAATATTAGGATTGTGGGAATTTTTCCTATTTCTGTGGAGAATGCCATTGGAAGTTTAATAGGGATTTGTGTGAATCTATCAATCACTTTGGATAGTGTGGAATTTCAACAATATTCTTCTTTCTCTAAGGTTGTAAAGGTTGAGAAAGACAGGGCAACCACACAGTTGTATGTGTGAGCACTAGGAGTGCAAGCTACCTGCCCCTGCAACCTTCTCGTTTCTTCAAAACCTGCATGAGGCCACCTCTTCTTCTGGGTGCCTGCACCCAGCAGTGTCATATGGTGTTTATCTTCTAGGAGATGTGGACTGAGACACACAAAATTAAAAGGATATATTTTAGGCATGGCAGTTAGTGTCAAGAAGAAAAATAAAGCAGGTATGGGAAATGATCAGTGGTTAAGGGTTGCAATTTTGTACAGATGGTGGGGAATGGTGATAGATGAGTATAGTAAGAATAAAAGGAGATTAAAGGAAGTAGCCCATGTGGGTATTTGGGAGCACGTGCTCCATCAGAGAGAACGCGTGTGCATGTATGCTGAGGAAGGAGCCTGCTGGACACTAGAGGCCTGATGACTGAGAATGGTGAAAAAGGATGACCCACTGTGGAAAATTAAGGAAATAACTGCTGATAGTGGCCTGATTATTTACATTTTTGTTTCATTTTTCTGGATGAATTAGGAAGTCTTTGTGAGCTTTGAGCAAAGATGGGATGTCATTTGAATTACGTTTAACTGGGAATATATTGTCTTCAGTATTCAGAACAGACTGAAGTAGATCAAAGACAGAGGAGGGGTCCAGTGAGGAGGCTATTGCAATTATCAGGATAATCACAAAGGTCGCTTGGACCAGGGTGCTCTAGGTGGTCAGCAGTGGGGATACCCTTGAGCTAATAGGATTTTCTGATGAGTTAGGTATGGTTTATAAGAGCAAGAGAAGAGTAGCTTGAAGAACTGAAAGGACATAAGGTAGGGAATACTGAGAGGAGGAGCCAGGGGGTTGGGATATCATGTCAGTTCTGCACATATTAATTTGGAATACTGTTCAGGCAGTTGTCTATGTGATGTACCTATATTTAGAAGGGAAAGTGGAAGTAATCCTTGTGAAGATATTTAAAGCTCTGAACTATATGAGATCATTAAGTGGGTAAGGAATCCAGAAAAGAGAATAGTCTGTAGACTGAGCCCTGGGTGGTCCAGTGTTAAGAGGTCAGAGACGGGAGGAGAAACAAGCCTGAGAGGGAGATGCAGCATCCAGTGGAGAAGCTGGAAATCCAGGCATGTGCCTCAGCAAACGGCAAGGAAGAGAGTGATTGCAGATGCATGTTAGACTTTTCAATTTAATCCTCCACACCTCAATGTCTCATCTTATCCATTTGAGTTATTTCTCTATGCTAATTCTGGATCATCTCCTTAGAGGCAGGCAATACAGCGGAATAGTTGGTAGAGTCGATCACAGCGACGAGCAGACTGGCTCTAACAAATCATAGCAAGAATATACTCATGAACACACTTATAAATAAAATTAACAAACAATGGAAAGTAAAATAGCAAGTATTTCAATAGCACGTGTATGCTTAGTAAGCACATGATAAACATTAGGTCACTAATTTTCTATTCACACATTTCTAATCAATGGTTTAACTTGTTGGGCGTTTTATTTCACTGGCAATTTTTCACTTCTGAAACTCACGTTTAGTTCTTTTCCAAATATTCATATTCTTACTTTGCTTTCTATTCCTACAGTTTCAATTGTATACTATGTTTTAAATCATTGTAAATGTCCATTTTTATAATGCCCACCAGTGTGTCGTGACCTAAAGTTCTGATGTTCTGTTCCTCTGGCTCGCCATGGCTGTGACTGTCTTACAGGGGTATTTTTCTACCAGTGTTGTATAACTTTGATTCATAAACTTGCCCCCCCAGGGTTTTACCTATAATGATCTTGTGGCCAAAAGGATTTCGCATTTGCTTCTTCCTAGTACCCTAAGCTTACCATTACTTTCTGGGCCAACACCTAGTTTGTAATGTGGGTTTCTTAGGTTTTCCCACTCAGGTAGACATAGTATCTTGAAATTCAAAACAATGACTCACCTCTAGTGGGTTTTGGTTCCATTTATATTAACTGAATGGTTCTGGAAACCCTACACTACCTTCATCATCCTTCCATGCAATGAGGCAGACTTTTTCTGAGCACCTTCCAATGTGTATGGAGTCTGTGAAGGCCTCAGCTTGACAGGGATTCTCAGTGCTTAATCTTCCAAAAAGTTATGAAAGGACAACTGAGACCTGTGTGTAGCCCCTGGGCCAGGTCGTTGTCTTACAATTGGTGTTGAAGTTCTATTTTGTTTGATTTGTGGGGATTTCACTTTCTTCCTTGGGAAAATTCAGAATGCCTCTTAAATTTTATTCCACATTTCTAGCAGGTTAGGTTTTGGAGGTCAGCCTTATGGATTGAAGTCAAATTATGTATTTTGCCACATTACCAAAGCCAGAGGTACTCTGCATAGATTTCCAGGCCTGGGCATCTATATCAAGATTACATGAGAAAACTGGCCTTTCCTAAGGGCATACACAAATGCATGCTGCTCAGATCTACACACTTGAGGATCCACCTGCAGTTGGAAGGTACTTCTGGCCAACGTGAAATCTTTTCTACCTTTGCAAGCAGGGCTTTCTGAACCCTAGAGCAAAGCTTTTCATGATGCTTATAGAACATGGGATAGATGACACAGAAATGGGCATAATCTGAATAAAAACTGATTTGGTCTTGCTATTTTTGTGGAGTAAAACTACTAAGACTCGTTTTAGTTTCCTTGTGTTCTTACTTTAAAGCAGTTGTGACATTATGACTCCCCCAAAGTTATATAAAGTCTCACAAATTTGATTAAGCTGTGAAGAAGGAACTGAGACAAATCTAATTGGGTTTTGCTTTATCAATCACCCTGGAACTCTGTTTGCTTATATTGAGTTTTCAATTCAAATATCAAAGATAATTTGCTGCCAAAAAGAAACTGTCTTTGACTCAACATTGAGAAGATCCATGTAATTCATTATGCTATTTGCCTGTTTAGGAAACCGAAAAATGTGCCAGCAGAACAACAACAAATATTGTTATAGCGCTGTCGGTTCCATTTTAACATGCTTAATGCTCCAGTGCAATAGAATCAGGAATCAGCACAGGAATATGGTTAGGTTTGCTATAAATGAAGTCTTTGTTTTGAATAACCACATTGTATTTGATAAGATTATATATCTACATATATAGCTACGCATAGCTACCACTCCAATTTTTACAAATGTGTTCATTGTAATTCAAATTACCATGTTAGCATATATATATTTGAAAGAAGAGCATTTTGATTTTATATGACACTAAATTATTACACTTTTTTGCAATATTTACATTTGTCGAAATTATGGGACCATAAGTAACAAAACTATTTCATAAATAAAAAAGCGTGAAGGAATTTATTTCAAGGTATAAATGTTGAAAATTTTATATACCACCACCAAATTACTTCAGTAAGACTAAAATTACCACTCAATAACCTATAAATAGTATCTTTTCAGGGATTAGGGCTTGTATTCATGTATGGGATGTATACATAGCTATAACATATACACATATTAACTGTTAAATTCCTGCTTCTTTTTGTCTTCACTATTCTATATAACCCATACATTTCTTTTTGGTTAAAACAGCTAATTTAAAGATGAGCTGGTAGACCTGTATTTGATTAAATGTTGTGATTTCTTGATAAGCAAATAAATGATTTGCTGCTAGTACAACTTCTCTGTTCTTTAAAACGAAACAGGATAGTGTTTTTGTTTTTTTTCTTTTTGTTGCTTCTCAATGTTGTCAGAAATATTTACATAATGAAGAGAAAATTACTTTGGTAAAATTTTCTTTATTACATTTCCACTTAATGAATAACAATTAATTTCAAAGACTTTCTGCTGAACAATAATTCTGCATTCCTCATTATTGCCAGTATATAACTGCATCATTGTCAATATTTTCTAGCTTCACAATGATGCATCTTTAAAAAAAAACAACAACATGGTTTTTCTTTCAGAGAAGCACCACCCATTCCTGCAGTGAACTCCAAACCAAGAAAGCAGGCAATAATAGGATGAAATAGTATTTTGTCTACATTGTAAATGTCACACCTATAGCATCTGAGGTCACACATTTTATGACACTGAAATTATAGTATATAACACTTCAATATGTTTATATTAAATTCACTAATACATAAAGTAGAAAATTAGAACAAAGAATTGAAGTTTGTTTTTGCTATTTTTCATCACTCAAATAGATTTCTGCTCTGCAATTTGTGAAGGTGACAGGTCTTCAGAAGTATGGGATATATTTTTGCATTGTACACTGGGGTTTGAGGAGTCCAGTTCCCTGCCAGAATTCCCAGGGTGACATTTCAATAGGCAATGGCACAGGCTTTGCCTTGCAGGCCTCGTGGGAAAAGTTGTCGTCTTAGGGAACATACTCTGTGCACTGCCCGTGCATTAGAATTCCTGGAGGGAGTTACAACTAAGGCCTTATGCTTCCGCAGGCCAGCCATGCTCACACAGCTGTATTCCCAGCCCAGGGGCTTCCTTCAAGAGCCTGTTTATTAGGGGGAACTGGCTGAGGCACTTTTCAGGTGTCTCTGCCAAAAACCTTCTTAGTGGGGATCTTGATTAGGATACTTGTCCCAGTATTTTCCCACTCTGGCCCTCCCCTATTTCCCAAGTCCCTTGGATCCATAAAAGGGCAGGGCCTTCTGTTCTGTTCGGGGCTCCTCGGCAGGTAGATGATGCACCCTGTCTGTACGGCCTGTCATCTAACCTCACTTGGCTGTTGCACATGCGGAAATGGGACACTGGGGTGCAGGCATCTATTTTGATCTCTTGGTATTCTACTGCGGTAAGGAAATCGGGCTTGATTGTTACTTTTAGACTGGCGTGTCCTCGCTGACATCTTGACACGTGAGAGCTCCATGAAATTCGTAACTTCACCTTTCAGTGGTAGATTTTCTTTGAGTAGCTTTCCTTTTTCTTTAATAAAAAGAAAAAAAACAAATGTATTGGAGTAACATTGGTTAATAAAATTATATATGTTGGTTTCAAGGGTACGATTCTATGATATATCATCTGTATATTGCATTGTATGCTTACCACCAACTCAAATCTTCTGTCACCGCATTCCCTCCTTTCCCCTCAGGTCACCACCATACTGTTGTCTGTGTTTATTTGTTCACTTGTTGCTTTCAGTTTTATGAGTGAAATCATATATGGTTCTTATCATTAGTTTTGTAAAAGAAAGTTACGTGCCCTGCCAGTATGGCTCAGTGGTTAAGCGTCAACCTATGAACCAGGAGGTCATGTTTTGATTCCCAGTGTGGGGCGTGCAGGAGGCAGCCAGTCGATGATTCTCTCTCATCATCGATGTTCCCATCTCTCTCTCCTTCTACCTTCCTCTCTGAAATCAATAAAATTATTTTTAAAAACTAATATGTCATTGCTCTACCAAATCAACAGTCATGGAAACCATATTCAAGACATCACATTAACACTGCTAATTTCCTGTGTTCAAAACTGCTGGGTTTTGGTTTCCATTGCTGAGTTTTAAAATATGTGGTTCTGCATAATAATAGTGGTATATTCACACCCTACCAATTAATATAATGTAAATGTTGACTTTTTCTTCCTGATACTTTAGGCATCAAATTAATCTCTTGAGAAAGAAGTTATTGGTCTCTTTTCTAATGTAGCTTGAAGAATATTATGTGCAGGAAAACAAAGTTTCATTGTCTAACAGACGCCTAATTAGAGAATTAAGCACTTGAATCAAGTGAGGCAAGGAAATGAATTATATAGCATTTACATGTGGAGCAATATGAGGAATAAATGCTGCTTTAAAGGGAAACTCACGAAAGCTTAGTTGAACTTTGAGATGTTTTCTTTTTGGATAATTGAAAAAGCAGAGCATGACAGCTTTGGCTTTATACTTCTGTTACATTAAAGGAATGAGTGGTTATCCCAGTAAAAAACTCAGTGATTCTTATAAAGTTTAATTTTTAAAAACATACCATAGATATTGTTCAATTGAATGAAGAATCTGTGAAAAGCTAAAGAAATAACTCAAATTTTCAGGCATTGCTAAGTTCCTCAGAGGAGCTGAATTAGAAAGGTAGCATTGGTAGAAATGAAATGTTCTGTAAAAACAGCTGCTCTGTGTAACTGATGAAAATTGTTTTCCAAAAAAAGAGTTTTAACCTCTCTAGACTTTTACCACATTTATAGCTGGGCTGAGTATTTGATCAGGTAGAATCCTGCACCACAATGTGCTTATGTGACCAAGCACACAGGCTTTGCCTACGTGTCAGAGCAATTGCTTTGTTCTCAAAGGAAGCAAAGTCTGATCTGATTTTAGCAGGAGGTGAGGGACTCCTCAGATGCCCAACAGAGATAACTTTTGTAGCTTTACAGACAATTACAACTGTCTACTGTAAATCACACCTGTCAATTTTCTTCATTAGGATTTTACCTTGGCAAACTAAATAAACACACAGACATTTGGGGAATTCGAGTTCCTTCACTTACAACATAAGCTGATAGATGTACAAATTCTATTTATCCTTTCATTGTTACCTGGGTTCCTTCCTTTCTAATGCAGACTAAACTATTGTTGGGTTGTATTTATGTGTGCTCTTCTAAATGCCTGTAATGTTAGGTAAAGAAAAGTGTATTGGCTATGACCATATTCTAGTCATATGCCTAATTCTTGATAAAAGCATAGTTGTTTTGATATCTCCTATCCCAACTGTCCACTACTGGGCCATTCTACTGATTATCACTGTCCTTAGCTGATACTTTCTGGCCACTCATTGCATGTGTTGCAAGTATAAAATGCTAGCTCTATCTTGAGTGGTTCCTGTGCCTCTTTTGAAAGGGCCTGTTATATAGTTCCTACACACAGGAGTTCTACTTCTAAGGCAACCATAGTAGTGCTTGACTATGGTTGGATCAGTCTTACAAAACCCTTCAAGGCTTGATGAAGGGGTGTTCTCAATTTTTGAGGTTCGCTTGACAACGGAGGCATATAAGCACAGTTGGTCCTCCAAAGTCAGCCCTTGGTGCCAACTGAAGTACATCCTAAAAGTTCTGAATATCTTGTTTCACAAGTATAGTTCTCTAAAAATACTCCCGTGATTAAACCCAGGGACTGCTGTGACTTTGTTGAGGACATTAGAAGTTGGCTGTGTGGTGTTAAATACTGATGCACGTGCATACTAGTGTCTGTAGAGAGACTCCTGGGGTGAGTGAGAAAATGACAGAAACAATCAAGGCATCAGTGTCTAACTGGAAAGTCAGTAGTGAAATACTATTATGTTTCTCAAACACACTGATTCTTAAGCTACTTTAAAGTCAAGTGATGTGGAGTTCTCACCAAATTATAATGTAAGTTGGCATATCAATTTCTGAGATATTATTAAATGCTTCAAAGAAACTAAAATGCGAAGGAATGGATTTTGAGATGGATAAATTTCTTTTTTAATATACCTAGAGGAGGAAATAAAATATCTATTATGATGGCAGTTCATCTATCTTAGTGGAAGACCTTGTGGAAAAGTAAATGAAATGTTCTAAGTTTTGATCAAATAAAGTAAGCCCATGACTTTTTAAAAATGAAACACATTTTTGTGACATAAAAAAGCAACTGTCCTTTCTCTATTCATCTATCCTGTTCCTTGCAGGGGAAAAAATACTTTGAACTCTCAAATGTTTTTTTGAAACCTAAATATATTTTCTTATACATATCTTAATCACTTTAACCATTATTTATAGTTACAGGTGTTTTTCTCAACTACAAACTTCCTTATCTCCCTTCCCTCCCCCAATATAGTTGTCATTATTTCTAATTGCTCTCTTTAAAGCCTTTAAGTGAACTTACTTGGTAAATATACGTAGCATATTTGCACACCTATTTCTCATTCAATAAATTATGCAGAGTATCATGGCAGGCATTGCTGATGATTCATAAAGCAGCTATTACTCTTTTCTTGCTTGGCTTACAGAACAGTATTTTCTACTGATCTCCTTCCCCCCCGCCCCCCCACCCCCCGCCGCCCCAAATTCTGTTTAGGATCATCCCATGTAAGGATGCTGCTTAGAGCTACAGCTGACCTTAGAGGATAAACCACTAATGTGCTAAGGCTGGCAGAAAACTAGAGCTCGAGTCTTGATAAGTCTCAAATAGGGTTTGGAACATACATTTGTGACTGCCAATATGGGACTATTGCATTTGCCTTTTTGCTAAATTTAGTAATGTTTCAAAGTATAATTATCTTGTTCTATCAAGACAGGATTTTATTTAACACTATCCTTACCTCTCTTCCATTATTCTGACCAAGAAAACATAGGGGAGATACTACAAAATATAATAAGGGTAAATTTTTAAAAGAGTTCTAGCCTCCCATTTAGAAGGTAATCTTATATTTCAAAAAGTAGTTATAAAATAGGTTATATTTTCCAGGAAAATCTTAAATTTCATTCCTTGGCAGCACGCTTCTAATGGCTGTAAAAGTGAGACAGATGGCTCTTTATAGGACAGTCTATTGGATATAGAGTCCACAGCAGATGCTTTGGGAACTTTATTAATGAGAAACAAACAGGGGAGATGTCCAGAAAAGGCTCATTATCTTGTTAAAGGGACATTAAGGCATATTCAGCATGTATTAAAGCAAACATTACAATGTTTTCAAAGATATGTAGTAAACTCTTCAACATTGTACTTTTCCCCTCACTTTTCCATGTCTCAACTGCCTTACCTATTAGCTGTAAACATAAGGTGACCAGATTTTAACATTGGTAAAGCGGGACACCATTGACCGGGGGGGGGGGGGGGGGGGTTCTTTTATTTTATTTTATTATTATTACTTAAAATATTACAAAGAGTAGTACGTATGTCTCTTTCCAAAAATTGGGACTTTTTTAAAATGCCATGGGACACGAGACAAATTGTTAAAAATTGGGACTCCCGCCAAAAGTGGGACGTCTGGTCACCTTATGTAAACAACAAAAATCCACATAGGATTCACTGTGCATTCCTTGGGATGCTAATGTGCTGCACTCCAGTATTTGAATTTTATCTAATTTATGTAGCCTTATCAGCTCAAATCACAGACTACCGCCATCTGAAAGTTAATAATGCCCACATTGTCAAATCTCCTAGCTCAAGTTGACTGCTGAATTGATTTCTTGCAGCTTGTTGATCTTACTGGTTCATCTTTTTTTCTTTACGCGTTATTTAAAAAGTGGGCCATTTCATTACAAATTGTAGAATGCCTTTTTCTACCAACATACAGTATGATAATTCCTTGTTAAATTGATAGGTAACATCTGGGCTAAACTCAACCACATTGTCTCATGTGTGGATAAAGTCTAAAGAAAGGAACCAGTTTAATTTCTAAGTAATAAGTTGTGAAACTAAAGGCCAAGAAACAAACCTCATATGCTCTAGAAGCTCTTACTTGCCAGAAAATATTGTGTATGCCTACAACTGGCCACATACTGCACTGTTGGACCTTTAAAGGTGCCCATTCATCATATTTTTTTACAAAAAGTTTATATTACTTTCTGTTCTTTCTCTTGTGTTTCTTAGCATGTTCCATACTTTTTAAATGGGATAGTCTGGAGAAATTTATAAACAATCTTCTAACAAACTACTTCTTAAATGTGGGTCCTACCACCTCTGTAAGCCAGAATCATCTGATTCCCAGAATTTCTACGTATCCTGAGTGATTGCTGTAAGCACCCCAAAGTTTGGCTATTATTACTGCTCTAGTATTCATTGTTATGCAGTAAGTCAAAATGTAGGTGTCACTCCATCACAAAGATGGCGGCACCCATAGCCACATCTAATCTAATCTTCTATAATAAAAGCGAAACATGTAAATGTGACCGTTACCACCAGCCAACCAGAGTGGCTGTATGCAAATTAACCCAGCCAAGATGGAGGCCAACAGCCAATCAGAGCGGCTGTATGCAAATTAACCCAGCCAAGATGGAGGCCAACAGCCACGGAACCAGAGCAAACCAAAGGGTTCTGTTGCAACTGCCTGC